>JADKLZ010084329.1:1060920-1079464 GCA_021533235.1 Biomphalaria straminea
AAATGTAGGCTACACTTAATGAGACGAACCTAGCTTTAGATCTTATGCCTTTGTAATTTTCAGTCACCGATTAAAGAACTTTTCTACCATTTTTTAAACTAGAAAAATAAACATACACATATTCATATACATGTACTAAATGTATAGGCCTACTTGGATACATTAATTAATTATTTTGTTAATAAGAATGTAGGTATTTAATTTACAAGCACTTCTCCTTTTCTTGGTTATAAAAATAGCAGGGTATTGTCAAAAAAAAAATTACTCGAGTAGCAAGACATGCCTATCTTCAAGACCCAGGTCCCGTTGCGCGCAAGAATTTAATCTTCAAATACTACTTTAAAATTATTGCTATTTCGCTTATTATATATATGGATATATGTATATATAATGAATTAGAAACAAATGGAAAAAAATGTAGTATATTTTTTTGTAATATAAGTATAATTTTTATGTCCCATAATGCTTAGTCCTAAATCTAAATGATGAGTTTTCAGTTTGACTGCCGTAATTAGGCCTAATAGTTTTTAAAAAAAAATCCTTTTACATATACATCCATGAGCGTAGTCAGAAAAAGGGTTGGGGGTTCAACTCCCTCCCCTCCCCCCCCCGAAATGAAATCCCTGGGGAGGGGAGTCGGAATTACGTGACTGATTTTTTGCTTTGATTTTCTTTATTTTAGATGAGATTTTAATACTAAACCATCAATTTCCTTAGCGCAGCCAAAGAGGTTTAAAGTTTAAAAACCCCTACCAGTGGGTTTTGCAGTTACCCTCCCTTCTATAAAACAGTAACATCTGTAACATATAAGATAAGACAGCTATTATAGGCTAGATCTAGAATCTAGATCTATATTACAAATTACAGAAATAGATCTAGAATTGCCTACCAATCCAGACGTATAATAATGTAAAATCTTTTAGATGTAAAATCTAAGCTTTATCCTCTTAGTAGGTCTAAATATTCTAATGAAATAGATTTTAGACCTTATTAACTGTCTTAACATCTACTACTCTAGATACATGGGCGCCCGCGGTGGGGATTCTAAGCAGGGCCGGTCCTAGCAACTGCGGGGCCCTATGCGAAACTGATTGCGCGGGGCCTAGTTTGTGTGAGAATAAGGAAGTGAAAATTAAGATTTTGTATAAGTAAAAAAATAAAATCGACTTTGAAGTTAAAAACTACTTTACAAACCTTTTAACCAATGGCATATTTATATGCCAGCGACTATAAAAGTAAATAAAGTATTGGAACTTTCGATTGAGGTAAAAATTCGTTCGATTATTTCATTTTATTACAAGAATGCTGACAATGCCTTTTTAGTTTAACGCTCGTAGGATTGGCGTTTCCCGCAATGAATGACACCCACAAATGACAATTCTGTCTATTTTACTGGAGATTTTTAAATTTTTCAAAAGATTTTAATAAATTCAGGAGATTTCCAGTAATTTTTAGTATATATTTTGCAAAATAATAATTACATATTTAATTAGCGCGGGGCCTATGAAAGCGCGGGGCCCACTGCGACCGCATAGGCTGCAGTGGCCTAAGACCGGCCCTGATTCTAAGTAGTCAAATTTTAGTAATTTTTTCGCACCACCAGATCAATTAACTTCTAATTAGCAGCTGAACATGTAGTGCTTCCATTGGTTAATGTAGTAGTAGATTAGCCCAGGCGTATGGAATGAATGGCCAACTATGTACGTGCGTGCCTTTGAATTGTGAGTAGCCATATTGTAGCCAATTTAAAAAAAAAAAATTTTATAATAAAATAAAATCATCTAGATGTGTTTTTTATTACGTAGATATAGATTTAGACAGAGTCCATGGGGGTGCAAGCATGGGCGCCCGCAGGGGGATTCAATGGATTTTGAGTAGCCAAATTCTAGCCATTTTTTTGCATCATCAAATCAATTAATTTCTAAGTAGCAACTGAACAAGTAGTGCTTCCACTGGTTAATGTAGTAGTAGAAATAAGTAGATAAGGTGTATGGAATGGATGGCCAACCGTTTATGTGCGCGCCTCTGAATTCCGAGTAACCACATTTTAGCCATTTTTAAAATAATGAAATACATCTTCCAGATCTGTTATTTTTGTATTACGTAGATCTAGATTCAGTCAGAATCCAGGGGGGTGCAAGTGCACTGCACTATCATGTACCCCCCTACGGATCCCCGTTCATTATTAATGCAAGAGTTTAATAAATTAATATTTATGAAAATTTGGTCGTCTAAGTTTTAAAAGCCTATCATTAGAATATTATAAAGTGTAGTAATTTTAAAAGAAGTACTTCCACATAAAAACAGTTGTAAAGATAGAATAGGCAAATCTGTAGTTCATGTTCGACCATGCACGATTCATTATAGGCTTGCTATTATAAACTAGGGTGTCAAATATTCTATAGCGTGTTTGCACATAGCTATAGTCAGGCCTAGTATGAATGCCAAAAGGTCGACCTTCACAAAACATTCTGTGTTGTGATTTAACAGAAGGCATGAGATCCGCTGGTCGTCCACTGCTGAGGTATACTGATGTATGCAAACGCGACATGTAGCTCTTCAAAATCGACATCAACAGCTGGGAAAAAGTGGCACTGGATAGATCCACATGAAGAGCGAGCATTTAAGGAAGGTCCTGGACTGCAGGACCACAGTAGTAGTACAAAGAAGGTTGAAAGTACAAAGGATTGGCTTCTTTAGTCACACAAGAAGTTGCAAAGGGAAAAAATTGTCTTGACGTAAAATGTTACAATTATTTGTTTATATTTAGATAAGGTATAGACAATTTTTTTTTCGCCAATTATCTTTCGATGTGATAAATACTATATAGTTGCGTTCGGTGTCAGCGCTCGATAAAACAGCGGGTTAAACACGTTCACCAGTTTACAAAAGAAGAGATACAAGAATGTTCTTCACATGTCGTCATTTGAGTCAAAACGTTGATTTGGATCAACGGTGCACTGGCAGCAGCAAGAGCCCAAAAACTACAAGCTGCAGCATCATGAATTAACTGCATTTGTTGGGTATTTTAGTGATGAAACTGCAGATATCTCAGGCACTGAGCAGATGTCTTTGAGTGTTCAGTTTGTAGATTGCAATTGTATTCATTAGCTTAGTTCCTGTGGTTCAGAGAGACATGCTACATGTGTCAAAAGGCATTGTACAGTCTAGACATGGACAAACTACTCGGCCAAGGCTGCCCCGTGATGGCTAGAAATCTTCTTCCGTATCAGTCCCTAGAAATAGCGTCGGTACTAAATTTACCTCTTTGTGTGAGACACAATGAACTGAAAAATACGAATCTATTAAAGCTGAAAGTCTCAACTTAGAGATCATTGACTGTTTGGCGGATCTTATAATAACGACAGCAAGTGAACCAGATAAACTGCACTTGTGTAGTAAATGTCTCCTCCTCTTGTGTTTCTGATTTGTCTTTTCATTGTCGTCAATTATTCATCTGTTCTTGAACCAGTTTCTATGGTGTTGCAGTCTTTCCAACTTAACATAGTGGCCGCTCAACAGCAGCTCAGCAGTAACATTAATGGCATAATGAAAAACCATCTTGACCATCCTGAGGAACACGTCAGAGATGTCATCTTGAGGAAGGAGAGACTACTGGCAGAAAAAACATGATATTGGATGATATTGAGTTGTTACCGCCGAGAAAAAAAAAACACGTTTGGATTTTGGGAGTTATTACAGAATACGGCTTTACATTACATATTTCTTAAGTTTCTTCATTACTTCACAGGGGAGGGGGCGAGTGTGTGGGGGGGGGGGGGTCCCCCCCCCCGCCCCCCCCCCCTGATCCGCCAGTGCTTGCACCCCCCTGCAAAAAATCCTGCGGGCGCCCATGTCTAGATATAGAATAAATATCTATGTACGTCTATATATATACATATAGATTATGTATCGGAGAGATAGGGAGAAAGAGAAAGAGAAAAGAAAGAGACACTTAAGGACTCTAGATCCACTATAAATTATTTTCGAAATATAATCCATTTCTAGATAATAATCTAATTTCTAGATTCAACCTAAATTTACTAGTTACTGGATCTCGTTTAGATTTAGTTGTAAATCTGATCCAATATAGATTTAAATGTATAGATGAATCTAGATCAATATTTAAGTCAAGACTACAACTTGAATCTAAATCTAGAAGATAAATTGGCAGTAGATCTGGATCTACATTCAAGACACAGTTTTTAAATAAGTCCGTAGTAGAATTTAGAGATATTATAGAATCCTTGCCCTTATTAAATTCTATTCTTTTCTTAGGACTGATGTGTAAGAGACATATCGGAAAATGTTTTGGCATGATTATAAATGACCATTGTCATTAAATAAATGAAGCATTAGCGCTTAGCTTAACCAAATGTAGGCCACAATAGAATAAAATGTAAACAATGATAGCATTTTGTATTTAATATTTTCTTTTTACACTAATAAAAAAATAATGATGGTTTATTTTGTCGGAATTCGGACTTCGCAAAAAAAAAAAAAATAAAATAAAATAAAAGTGCCAATAAGGAACAGCGTAGCATGTGAGTTTTAATCTTTTTATGTTTTGCGGGACGATTCCGCTTAATGCGGAACCGCAAGCTAATCTGCAAGTAGCACATATAACTGCACCAGATCTAGTATAAAAAACCCAACGTTGTAATCCCTGTGTACATATAATTTTTAGTAAGATGATCTAAAATAAAATAATTTGTGATGATCTCTTGCTCTAAAAAAATATATCCACCATAACAGCTTGTCTGAAAATGGATGAAGTTTTTAAGAATTCTTTATAAAGAGCGAAAAACCATTTTCTAATCAAGACGGGTAAATCGCGCTCGTTCAAGGCATAAAATTATTCATTGTCTTTGTAATGTTTTTTAAAAATATTGCAGTATGCGCAGACAGGATGCGTAAAGACCTTGTTTTGAAGTCAGCGTTCCTTTAGTATAGTTCCATGATTTTACAAACATTTTATAGTAAAAGACTATTAACACTGTGACATCGACCTAGATACATAGGCCTACATAAGCATTATTTGACCTAGACACATTAGCTGTATTTCGTACGTTATCAGGTTTAAATGCGCATAAGTAAATCTGAAAGAAAAATAGTAAATTGAAAATAAAGACTTAAAAGTAAACCGAAGCGGTAGTTGTTGGCTTTAAAAAATACAATGAAAAGTAAATTGTATTATGTAAGTAGTTTATTACTGTAATAATATGCTTTTCTAATGCGCGATATTATAATTATGACGTTCATTTCAATTGTTACACTGCGCGCCACACATATAGGCCTAATAATGCCGCAAGTTACGGAAAAGTATGTCAAGACGTTTAAAGCCATTTACATTGAGAGCGAACGATTTTACATAAAAAAAAAGTTTTGTAAACTCAAATTTGAAGGTTAATTTTCATTAAATAATGAAATGAATAGATACTAATATGTATGTTCATGTGTGAAAGTAAAAAAAAATTGTTTTCTTGAATGAGAGTCAGAATTAGTTTAGATCTAGATCTAGTCATTTTCTTCTGTGCGCATGCGTGACCTCTCTGTCTTGTCTAATCATGAAGTCATAGATTTGTGACCTACATTTATGAGACAGAATAGTTTAATATAGAGAGTTGGTCAACTTTATTTTTTTTTAGGATCTTACGTTTGTTTTAGGGCTACAATACATACACTACGGACTAAGTAAGTACCCAAGGAACATTTCTGCCAAGTTTTATCAAGATTGGTCAAACGGTTTTGATTTCCAATGGGCTCATACATACATACATACATATCCACATACATACGCCTTTCTTTTCCCTTTATAGTATAGATAAGTATGAAACTACAGCTAGATGATAGATTTGACTAAATTTTGATCTATCTATGGTAATCTATCTATTGTCTAGACTCTATAGATTCTAGATCTACACTAATCTGACTACTTTAAATTACTTTCTAAAATATATTCTCTATTAAGTCTATTATAAGTTTATAATTATGATAAGGATTTAAATAAACTAGATCTGGTGACTTGAATATATCTTGAGTATATTTATCTAGCTACAAATCTAGTAACATACACATTGAGACTATATGATTTGACTATACTATTAAATTTAATGAATTGTTAAAAAAATAGACTCAGTCGACTCAGACTGTGACTCTACGCTGTCTCTATCAAGATTCAAGTCTATCTCAGTACTATGATGGTCTATGAGTATCTCAGTTACAGACACTGTGTATTCAATTTGTTTATTGAATTAAAAGTAGAATTTATCTCTTGGCCGCCTTGTTTTTCTCCGACTACGAACGTTGGAACACGTTCTGCTCATTTTTGTTTTTTTGGACTTTTTTGACTAAAAACTAATTCCAAAAATTTGAATCGATAAGACGACAGCCATATATTAAAGAAGCCATGTCAACAAAAATAGATCCACATCACAAACCTATATTATGTATTCCTATGATTATAGTTTTGAAACAGAGGCAAAATATTGGGAATATAGCGATTTTGTACTTTTCAAAACTAAAGATCATAGTTATATATGGGCTGAAATGTAAGTCCTAGAATTTAGAGCTCAATTGCCGCCATTTCTTTATTACATAGATATAGTACATAAAACATAATCGACTCTCCCCAAATAAAAATAACGCCATGCATCCAGTCTATATTTATTTATGTCTATGCTTAGAGATCAAATATGGGATGTGAATGGATTGGACTTGTAAGTTGCAATTGTTCCTTCTGAAATAATGATATGAATACATAATTATGAAAGGGGATGATCGCGTTAGGGATTGCTCTCGGAACCATTGAGATGACAGTTTAAAGCGCATATCTTTGGCTAGGTAAAATTTTTGTACAATTGCAAACTATAAACTTTATTCTTAATTCATTTATATTGTGAAAGGACAGAAGCATATTTCTTTTATTGTCAGTAGAGCTTTCATTTTGTACTAATTTGAAACTTATAGCACCCCCATAA
Organism: Biomphalaria straminea; assembly: GCA_021533235.1. Classification (NCBI taxonomy): domain Eukaryota; kingdom Metazoa; phylum Mollusca; class Gastropoda; family Planorbidae; genus Biomphalaria; species Biomphalaria straminea. The sequence continues at coordinate 1,067,901 of JADKLZ010084329.1, forward strand.
AAACGCTTTCCATCCCAACACAAATTTCATGTCCTCCTAATATATATTTTCATTTTTAAGTCGAAAGGCTTGCAACTTTCTAATATAGACTGTTCTGTTGTCACAGATAAATAAACTACTGTAGACTTTACAATTTAACAATAAATAATATAACGAGACTGTCTTCATCAAGGTAGACATAGAGAACTCTTTTATTTCCGCTCTATCTTTTACGTTCACTCAAAAACATAAACAATAAACAATGACGTAATATATTTTATATTAGCACAGCCATGTAGATTAGCAGGGGCGTGTGTCAGGTATTTTCTGGCGAACGACACATACAGACTTTGGGAGCAAGTCGCCGAGGTTGGCTCGCGATCTTGGCTCCAAGAGGTGCGAGTTGTTTACCAGAAACAACATGTAGGAATTAGTTCTATAGGACCAGTGTAAGAAAATGTTTCTATTAGTTATTTATCTAGCTTTAGATGTTAGGTCATCATGAAGTAATAGAATGGCGCTTTAGCTAGTTATTAGCAATATTTCGATTATTTATTTATTTAGAGTGACAGTCTTGGTGATGACAGTCTTGGTGACAGTCTTGGTGACAGTTCTTGGTGACAGAGTGACAGGCAGTCTTAGTCGAGAGTTGCAGTCAGAGTCAGAGACGGTACTTATATATGTGGTGTAACATTTGCCTACTATGCAAGTAAATATCACTCTAGTGTTGAGCGGACTGTGACGTTGGGCTACAGGATCCGTGCATAGACTAGAGAGAGAGAGACAAACGAGAGAGAGAGAGAGAGAGAGAGAGAGAGAGAGAGTTCGTCGTGACCTACAGCCAAGTATCTGTATCTATGCGATTATGAAATGTTAATTTTAGAATCACATGAGTCAAACATTATAATAGTATTGCTATAACCCTATTGGCGGCGCAAAAGGGTTAACAGTGTGATCAGCTGATATTTCTGACACAGGCCAGCTAAACAGTTAGTGTGCTACATCGCAGGGCAAGGCATGAACTTTGCACGTGACCACTGTTATGGTCATCTGATCACAGGCCAGCGTGTACGAGAGACAGTGTGTAAAGCAAGGCAGTTCAAGACAGGACACGGAGAAGACCAGGTCTGTTAGTCTGCTTATGAAGTAGGTCCTGGTCGAGTCCTGAACTGAATGTACGTGTCCAGAAGAGATAGAGACAGTAGAGTTTAGTTTGTGATGTATAGTGTAGCATTTGTAGCTGTTGATGTGCCAATTGTCTAGTATTGGCTGTTATCTTTCCATTATTAAAGTACCAGATTATTTGGAGCTCTTGTTGTCAGATTCTTTGATGTGTTGTGTTATGTGTTTAGCAGTGTTTATGGAAAGCCTGAGATAGGAATCTGAGATCCGTAACAGTATAATAATAACTTCTTTTGTTTATGTGTTATACTGTCCTATTATATGAAGCTATAGCTGTTAATAAAAAATTATTTTTTAGAATGCAAATTTGTGTTCAGAGATCATAATTTATATCATTATTGAATATTGTGGTCTTTAATTTTATCGTAATCTTTAAGGTGTGTTTTATCAGTTAAATTACATCAGTGAGAATCATCCTAAACTAATAACCATCAAGAGCTAATAATGAGAGGTTTTGACAGTCATCATTTCTTTCTATCACACAGTTAACAAATTGTTCACCGTGATACGGCTCTGTTTTTCCATACGTTCGCAGTAATTACTTCTTCACAACACTATAGTTGCCCTGGTTCATGCATATCTTTGATTGAACTTCTGCTACAAATGACCTCAATAATAACAATGACCATTTGTCTTCGGGGTATTCCAGTTTCCTCATTTCAATTTCGAATTTCTTCAAAAAAATATCTATGTCCATTTTTCTTCTCCCTTCCAATTGCAATCGATTCGTTTTCTCTTTTTTTCCTTCCCGGCTAATCTATCCTTTTCTTTTCCTTTTTCCGTTGCTATGGCTAATCTCTCCCTCTCCATCAACCTTTCATGAACGTATTTTCTTAGATTCGATCCTTCAAGACACAACAACCCTTTCAATATTCCTTCAACGCTGCAACCGCCATTGTCTATTATCAGTAGTTGAATAATATCCAGTCGCTACATCTAGACTTAAATATCTCTACTGTCTATTGACAGGAGATCAACTATTTATAGTGGTATACGTGGGTTTTAACTTTACTTTGGGCGCCAATTGTTACGTCTTATTATATAATGAGACTCTTTAACGATTCACTAACACGAAAACGACAAATGCATGTTTTATAAATAATTTAATCTCAATTAAGACTGTAAACACTGTTTTTATTCCTCCATTTTGGACACTACTATGCGCACGTCACAACATATATTTTGGTACTCATCTACTCATCTATTCTAATAAATATTCACGTTTGCTACCACGGTATTACAAATTACTGCTAGCTGTTTGTCATATTGTGATCGTTTACTGTCTAGACTCTATAGAGTCCCCAATCTAGACAAAGCCAAAACCAGAATTCACGATATTCGAGTTATCCTAATATCTACAGTAATATATGATGTCGTAAATTAAGGTCAGCATATCAGACCCTTTATACGCCAGATACTTTCAGGTGTTAAAATCACCATGGTATCGGGTAGGACTCTGACTTATTAATATTATATATTCATGAAATAATCTAGGCCTTTGTCAAAAAAAAAAAAACAAACAATTTGGTAGAAGTGGACAGAATTAGTAATATACAAAAATAAATATAGGGGAGTGAAATAAGCGAAAAGCTACGTGTTATAGTCAGAATATCTCACGCTAAAATATCCCTTAGGCCAATATATATATAGTAGATTATAGATTATAGATGTAGATTATATATATTATTTAGAATTTATTAATATACATAATATTTTATTAGTTCTTTGAGAAAGAAAAATGCAAAAAAACATTCGCAAGGAAAAAAAACTCTAAGAAATAGTTTCAGCCTTATATTTTTCTCTTAAAGAAATTCTGTTATGATCTGAACTGCCACTGAGAAGCTGCTCACTGAAAAAAATACAAATTGTTGAGAAAATTAAATGCAATGTTTCAGCTTAAAAAATATAATAATGCATATAAAATGAGAATGAATGTAAGAAATAATGTTCCTTGGTTACATATTTTATTTATCTTTATCTTATATATCACAGGCTTTACTTCAATTATATTTAGATAATTTTAGTTTACATTAAGCTACAACAATAAAAAAAAAGAAACAAATAGTAATTGCTTCCTTTTTAATAAAAAAAATAATTACTTAAAGCAAAGGTCGACTTGTGGTGGGAGCTACTTTTAAAAAAAAGTGAGATCACCCTCTATAAGCTCACTAAGCTAAGATGTTTTTACCGACAGGTAACGGAGATGGTAGTTTCAGATAGAGTAAATCAAAAGTATTTTATATGAAAAGAACATAGAACGATAGTTATTTTTGTCAATTTAATATCGTAATGTTGTACGGCTTTCTATATTAACGAAAACAAGATTAAAAAAAACAGTTTGTGTGGAAACACAAACTCAAAATCGGCCCGCAAAGTGGTCCAACCAGTTTTCGTTGTCTGCCCTATCTCTCAGTTCACACCGACGACAGCATCATGGCAAAAAGAGAGGCAAAGTGTGTCATGGCGGTGGTCATCAAGACCATTTGTCTTACACGTTAACCAGCAGGCTTTTTTGGTGCACCATAGGCCTCAGAAGACCAGGTTGTCGGAATAATCATCAAGCTTGTCTGAAAGACATGTCTTTTGGGCACGTTTGCAACGTCCTATGTGTCCATCTGCTGCACCATACTGGTATCATAACAAACATTGGTTTGGTCAAGACTTGTTGGTAGGTCTTCCCGTGCTCTCTCTTTAAGGCGATCCCATCAGCACAGTTCTTGTTGAACGTCTGAGTGTAGGCAGGAATCACGATAACATGATCAGATCTGTGCTCAGAGTTGTCACCAAAACGTTAGGATTCTTGTCGTTGGAGACAAGGTTGCACAGCTCACAATTACGGTCATAGGCAACGATACCATCAACGGCGTCTCAGTTGAGTAACGGATTGTTTATAACTGTCGACATAGTAGCTATCTGGTCATCGGTCTTGTTCATCACATTATCAAACGATTCTTAATCTTGTTCAGCGAGGTAGTGGTACCTATCTTTTTAATCATGGTACACATCTTCTCGTTAGCCTCGTTCAGCTTCGTACCCAATTGTACCTGGAACGAAATCATCTGATCGTTCACTGCACTCATGAGCTCTCTGATATCTGGTTCTACCTCAAACAGGTGGGTCTTGGGATCCTCTCCTTCATCCATCAGGATCTGTCGAAGACTGGCTCTCATCTTTTCTTCGGCTCAAAGATCCTCAGCTCCATGGCTCGGAGCTCCTCTTTGAACTGTTTACAGCTAAGTTTATCTGCTTCCTAATCGTTGTCATTCTTATCCTTTCGTTAAGCTGCCTAAATCCAACTTCTGACACCAATTGTTGTAACTATAAGGTAGGCACTCAACGGACTGGCCACTGACCTTGACCGCTCGTCTGGCCTGGGGCGATTTGTGTCGGCTGACTACACACACCACTACCCCCGATCTGTGCCACCACCAGGTTTATGACAATATGTATTCATCAATTATGCTTCATCATATCATTAACTCATTAAATCTTGTTTGATATATACAACAGTGTTATCCACTAGTAGGCCTATGTATTTCTAGTTGTTATAGTTGCTATTGTTAATTAACTAACTTATTACTTGTTATGCTGGTAGGGGTGCCAAGGCAGACGAGCCGGGGCTATATAGTAACCCCGGCAGAAAGTTAATAACGGTCAGGTGAGGACCCGGCATACCCTAGACCATTACACCTGACATAGACTAGAGTACTACTAGACCTATCTTATTTTTAATTTTAGTATTTATTGTAACTATGGCTAAGCGGCACTATGCCTATACTATATAATAATATACTAACTAGTATATATAGTATGGTATTTATATAATTTTATATAGAGATCTAGTATCACATATAGTATAGTCCTACTATACCTAGCTAGTTGCATAGCCTATCTAACCCTAGCCTATGGTTTAGATTTAGATCTATCTACCTCTAATCTAATTGTAAATAGTCCTTCTAACATTATTACCTCAATATAAGTTTATAATACTTGACTTGACTTGGAGCAATAGCTTATAAACTAATAGAAAACTAGTAGATTATTCTACTGGAAAAGGTTAATATTAGAGTTATTAAAGTTAATATTACATTGATACCATTTTTTTCCACTTCCCTAGGCTGGTTTTGAGGATAAAAGAGAAAAATAACTATTTTTCAATAGGGTTTGTTGCTGAACATATATGTGTCAGACGCGAATAGCCCAATTTTTCTGTAAAGGAAATTACAAAAGTCATTTCTTCTATATATCTTCTATATAAAATTCAACCACAGACCTATATATACTACAATAAATTTACGTTTTTGATTTCGAGTTTCGATTTATTTAGTGGTTACTGTTTTACTATTGCATACCAAGTATTAGAGTTTAGAAAAACCCAGTTTCTTTTCTTGTGCAATTCTACATATCATTTCTCTGTTAGTAAAGTCCTATATTTAGATCTATGATCTAATTCCAATCTAGATCCATATAGGCCCTATAAAACTTGAATAGATCTAGTAATAGTATAGATTCTATCCTATGCTATTCCTATAGTCATTTTTTATTAGAATAAAGTAGGCCTATAGATATTAATAATGACTAAAGTTGATTAATTATTAGATTATTATATATAGACATAGGCATAGGACATAGATCTAATAATTTAGGCTACCGTAATACATTTACCATAATCTATACTTAACTTAATATACTTAACTAGATCTATAGATCTATCTATAATTTAGTCAATCTAGATCTATACAATATTCATTATAATACTTCTTCTTATTTAATAAGTTAGTAGGCTACTGCTGTTACGTGCGCAGCATAGCGTGAATATGAAATGGTGCGAATGCGTGCTGAAAGGAGGGTGAACAAAATGGAGACTAGATAATTGAGTAATGTTTATGTTGTTCATGATTATTAAAGTAATTATAAACCTTGATGATTACGTTTTGAGTTGATATATATTGACAGAGTCTCATTAACAAACGTAACAAGTGGCAGACTTAGATCTATTATAGTTTATAGATTTACTTTTCAATGCCTAGACCTAATAAAAAAATTGCTAATGATTTCTAATGACTGTTTTTTTTATAGTAATAGGCCTACTAGATCTAGGTCTAGACTTAACTTAAATCTAGTCTAAAATAATGACTAAGACGATTGAGACTTTCACATACAGATGTTGTTAGTAATACGGTTAATAATGTCGGCTGAATTTCGGCGGGCAAAAACCAAGGTTAGGAGGATACTTATTAGGGAACTCTTGTATGCTGATGATGCAGCATTGTAGCTGACTCTGATATTCAGCTCCAGACCCTGGTTTACAAACTATCTGCTGCTTGCCAGAAGTTCGGCAACCTGCAACCGCAGCTGTGTATCAAGGATTGGCCTCTTTAGCCACACAAGAAGTTGCAAAGGGAAAACATCGTCTCACGAGACGTAAAATGCCACAGAGAGAATGTCGGCTGAAAGTAAACTGTATTCATATATAAAATTCTTTTTTTTTGTACTAAAAAAATAGATGCCGGTACTCATGATAGATTGCTAACTTTCAACTACTAATAAATTAACAATTAACGTTGAAATACTATAAAAGTAATAATTTTCCCGACATTGAAAAAAGGTGCCGGTACAAGTACCGGTGCGTACCATCACAAAAATATATGTATAACTCAATCTTCTTTCATTTACATTTTTTTTTTGCGGGGTTATTTCTACTTAATACATTGATACCGGATCGATTTATATAGGGCCTAAGTATACAAGCAGGATCTCAAGCATTGGATATATTTATTTTTTAAATACAAAGTTTTATGGAAGAGGCAATTATTGGCGCCCACAGGAATGTGCCTCTGAATTCTGAGTAGTCACGTTTTAGCCATTAAAAAATATTAATGAAATACTTCTTCCAGGTGTGTTTTTTTATTACGTAGATGTAGATTTAATCAGAATCTAGGCGACGCAGTATACTAGAGAAAGCCGAGAAGATCGAAAAGAGCTGGGAAACCATAAAAAACATATAAAAAAAAAAATATATATATATACATGGGCGCCCGCAGGATTTTTTGCAGTGGGGTGCAAGCACTAACTTTGGAGTGGGGGGCGATATTTTTCCAAACCCTAACTCTAACGCCCAGTAAACCCTAACCATATGCATAAACGTGCGTTCAGCATATATATATATGCCATAAGCGCCATAATCGTTTTCTTGCAATTTTTCACAGCAGAAACGCATTCTGCTGACATCTGCATCTTCCAATATTCCCACATTCGTCCAATGTTTGTAACTTTGTTTTGTAACAGAACTATAATTCAAAGTTCTAAACAAAAAAATTCGGAAGCGGTAGGGAAAATTAAGTGTACCAATTAGGATCCACTCTAATTTTCTTTTTTTTTTTTTGCATTTTTAGGATTCAAGCATAAATTGTGAGCTATAGTCCCACATTTATTTAACAAGAAAAAATTTAGATTGAATAAAGGTTGGGAAAATGACTTGTAAAGGAATATTTGGGTTCAGAGCACCAACGCTATCGAGACAGTTACTGAAAAAGAATGCAGCCGTAACAGTGCAGCTTTGGCCGAGTAATTTGTTCTTGTCAAGACTGTACAATGACGATAGACACATGCAGCGCGTCTCTCTGAATAACAGGTACTAAACCAATGAAGTCGAATACAATCGCAATCATCAACCGAACACTCATAGACATCTGCTCAGTGCCTGAGATATCTGCAGTTTCATCACTAAATACAGACAATGCAAATAATTCATGATGCTACAGCTCGTATTTTTTGGTCTATTCCAACTGCCAGTGCTCCGTTGAACCAAATCAACGTTTTGACTTCGACAATTGCATGTGAAGAATTTTCTTGTATCTCTTCTATTGTAAACTGGTGGACGTGTTTAACCTGCTATTTTATTGAGCGCTGACAACAACCGGAACTCCGCAAGACTCTTTTGTTCAAAGAAAATATAACATTTATCACATCGAAAGATAATTGGCAAATAAATTAATTAGACCTGAACTAAATATTTTTCTCTTTGCAACTTCTTTTGTGAGTAGAGAGGCTAATCCTTTGTACTTTCACCCTTCTTTCTACTACTATTATGAATCATCATCATCTTCATCAAACTCCATTTGAGTGAGGGCTTGAGAGGCTTAAATCCTCTCTTGCAAAAGCCCTGGACAGAAACCCTGCTGTCTTGCGTAGTGCGTAGGCGTCACCATACAGGTCGAGAATTTTTGGTTTCCCAGACCTGTCGAGACGGAGTTCAGCAAGTCTGGGGCAGTCGAACAGAATATGAGACACGGTTTCCTCTTCTTCCCCGCAGCGGGGGCACCGTGAGTCAAAATTTGGCCATAACCGTGAAAAGTATAAGCCAACAGGACAGCGGCCTGTCCTGCACTGTGCTATAATAGCTTGCTCAGGCCTGGACAGCCTCCACCACGGGGAAGTGCGGTCAGGGCGCCTCATGCGCTCCCAGACTCCACGGGCTTTTTGGGACTTGTCCCAGCACTCAAACCACTTTTCCATTTCAGTTTTTTTAATTGTAGCCAGGGCATGGTGAAAACTTACAGCCTGTTCAGTTGGTGGAATTTGTCCTCCCTGAAGGGCCAAGGAGTCTGCAATAGTGTTACCAGTCACACCTATGTGACTCGGTACCCACTGCATTATCACAGGAATGCCATAGCGCTGCTTCATGTTGTGTGAGGCCATGATGACAGAGTCGATATTGGGGGGGCCATGGTCCAGGGCTTTGCAAAGCCTGTAGTACAGGTTTTGAGTCAGTGACCACAACAATCCATGTTGCCCTCAAATGCCCCTCGCCGAGATGTGAGTCAATGACCTTTAGGGCTTCACAGACTGCCATGGTCTCCGCATCAAAACTGTAAACACTACCACATGGTCCAAAGATTTTAACTGAGTGGGAGCCAGGAAAGTCGATGTAGGCTCCATAGCCTGCTCTTTCGGAATCCAACAATGCCGACCCATCAGTGTATGCAAAAATAGCACAGGGTTTGAAAGCATTAATGGTCTCCAGTGCTATTATTTGGAGGTCGTTAGATGATCGATTTTGCTTGGTGGCGTTAGGATCTGCTAGTCTCAGTCGTACGTCTGGGGTCGTTGGGCGACACCAGGGGGGAAGGGGGTGAAAACGTTGGATGTTTTGTCGGTTGGTGGGGAGGCCAGCTTTTTCAGATAGTCTAGTGGCATGGTGCATAAAAGACTGCATCTTGATACGTCTTCTGCATCTCCAACCATCCACTAGTTTTCTAGCTGGGAGGTATTCGTCCAGCCTTTTATATCGCTCAAAGCAGGTCAGTACTGACCTTTCCCGCCTAAGGTTTAGTGGACCAACATTAGCCATTATTTCAGCCGCATTTACTGGACTTGTCCTAAAGGTACCACAGACAAATCTTAGTGCTTGGGACTGTATTTTATCAAGCTGTTCAAGAGCAGTCCTAGAGCCATAAATTTGCACAGGTAGGCTGTAGTCTATCTGTGATCGGACTGCTCCTAAATACAGGGATCGGAGCATGTCTGCTCGGGCTCCCCACTTCGTGGATGCCAGCTTCCGCACAATGCAAAGTTTATTATGAATGACATCTGAAATCCAGGAATTTCATTTAATGCTCGCTCTTCATGGGGATCTATCCAGCACCACTTTTCCCAACTGTTTAGAGCCGATTTAGAAGAACTTTATGTCGCGTTTGCATACATCAGTATACTTAAGCTGTAGACGCCCAGAGGATCTATTTCCTTCTGTTAAATCAACATTTAGAATGTCTTGTGAAAGTCGATCTTGTGACATTCATAATAACGATAGCTATATGAAAATAAAAACAAATCGTAGAGACTAACATGCTTTAGACACCCTTTATAGTGCAAAGAATTCCAAGCCTATAGTAACTCTTATATGGTAGGACATGAACTACAAATTGGCCTATTCTAGTAACAATAATAGCGTATCTTTACAACTGTACTTCAGTGGAAGCACTACTTGTTAAGTTACTACACTTTACAATAGCCCAATGATAGTCCTTTAGATTTACACTTAGAAGATGATGCACACAATTTTCCTGAACATTAATTTATTTAACTCTTGAATCAATAATGCATGGGGGTAGGGCGATACATATGATGGAGCTGCACTTGCACCCCCATGGATTCTGTCTAAATCTACATCTACGTAATAAAAAAACACATCTGGATGATGTATTTCATTATAAAATATTTAACAAAAAAAATGGCTACAATATAGCTACTCACAATTCAGAGGCACGCACGTACATGGTTGGCCATCAAATACATACGCCTGGGCTAATCTACTACTTCATTAACCAATGGAAGCACTACATGTTCAGCTGCTACTTAGAAGTTAATTGATTGCGAAAAACTTACTTCTTCTTCTTCTTCTTCTAACCAGCTTTTTACTGCTGAGCTGTCAGCTCTTTTGCAGACTGTGCCAAGGAAAAATACTGTGCTGTTTTTTTCAGTTGCTCAGCACTGCCATAAAGGGTGTTGGTTATGTTGGGCTGTAGTGGTAGTAGGGTCTGCCTAAGGTGGATTAGGAGGGGGCATTCAAAAAGGATATGGTTTACAGTTTCATAAGGGTGGGAGCAGTGTCTACAAAGTGGGAGTTGTGTGGGATTTATTTTATTGAGATGATAATTTAAATGTGGTGTATGTCCTGTTCTTAGTTGGAAGATTGTACATTGCTCTTTGCGGGGGAGGAAGTTAATACTGTCCAGTTTGTTAGGCATGTTCATTTCTTTGTACATGGCTCTGCCTGTGTTTCCTGTAGCCCATTGGTTAAACCACTCCTCTTTGTAGTTGTTGATTAGCATTGACCTTAGGGTGAGGTAGTTGACAGGTCTATCTGGTTGTTCCATAGATGATCCTGCCTTTGAGAGCTTATCTGCCCTTTCATTTCCCATGACACCAATGTGTCCAGGGATCCACTGTAATATGATGTTGATGTTTAAATTGGTCATCATCTGGTGTATTATCATTTTTAGTGTTGTCAACTCTCTTGGGCTTTTTGTGGTGCTGCTGTTAAGTGCTTGAAGAGTGGATTGTGAGTCTGTAAAGACAACAATATCTGATGGTGCTTGTATTCCTTCATGTAATTTATTTTCGACTGTCTGCAAGGCTATGGTAATTGCCTCAATTTCAGCTTGGAAGTTTGAGCAGTAGTCGCCACAGGGTGCACTTATTTCAAAGTGTATGTTTTTGGGGAAGACCAGGAAGGCACCAAGACCGGCATTGATGGTGGCTTTGAAGGCTGATCCGTCTGTGTATATATGGATGGTTGTTTTTGGATAGCTTTCAATTGTTTCAAGCGTGCCTACTTTGAGCTCCAGTGGATTTGATTCTTTTGTCAGAGTATTATTTATTAGATGTGTTTTAATTGTTGG
>JADKLZ010084329.1:1112767-1132341 GCA_021533235.1 Biomphalaria straminea
TGAAATATGAACAATAGATACAATCTTTATTACAATTACAATGAAATGTGAACAAGTGATACAATCTTTATTACAATTACAATGAAATATGAACAATAGATACAATCTTTATTACAAATATCAGGTGGCCGAGCCTTGCTCGGTTTAATAATTTCATAAGAAAGGTTATATACCCGAAGTCATTTTGGGATTTTTTTTATAATTACGAAAATGAACGATCGGATAAAGACTACGAATCTGAAGAGTTTCTTAAGTGTTCTGTTTGTTCTAAATGTAAATTGGTACGTTCAAACATTTAATTTTGGAATTAGTATATTCAATTATGGCTTTAGTACGAAACATCGAGTGACGCAAACTTCTACGTTATTGGGTAAAACTGCAAAGACTTTCTTCCAAGCCAATAATAGTAGGCCTACGATACTATTACGCTGTCTAGACGGTAGGAGGACTTAAGAGACTTGATGTTTAATCGCCATGTACAATTACATATAGAACAAACAGAACACTAAAGAAACTCTTCAGATTATTTTGCGGGATATGTGCCCTGCTCAGCCAGACTGTCAGACTATAAGAAGTTCATACCGGCTTTTGCCATCCATCTATCCCAGTGGTGTTACTGGTGCTACAGCCCATGGAAGGATATGGCCTGCTTTTACACATCCCTCCATTCAGATATCTCCTAGGCCTTTCGTCACCACGCCCTAACCCCAAGTTTTTTACTGAGGTTATAGTTAAATCAAAAGTGGCTGCAGCGTACGCAAACTCGTTGACCGCTAGCTAGATGTTATGTTCAGTGTGAGCAAATAAGGCGTAGAGCAACTGTGTAATAACCATTTCCTTTGTTTTGGTACGGGACATTAGACACTGAAGCATGAACACATGGTCATAATTTTACCAGCAAAATAATAGTTATAATAAGGCTTGACATCAAATCCGAAGATTAATGAGGAATCTACACCGCTCTACGCAATTAAAGTGTAAACAATATTAAGCACTTAAAACGCAATAACTAATCATACATCGGTACATTTAATTTCATGACTTTCCTTCCATAGTTCTATAATAAATCAATCTTCAATAAGATGGTGCGCAAATGTTTAATTAGGTCCATTGATACTTTAAAACTCGGTTCTTGTTTGCATTGTAGGAAGGTAAGCCTAGTGACGTAAGCAGCTTTTTTCCCGTTTACGTCATGAAAAACTTTCATTCATAAATTGGAAAACTTTCATTCATAAATTCTCCATGTCATTCATAAAACCTTCAAACCAAAATAAATTTTTCGATAATGAGACATTTTTAAACCGATATAACGGTCAAACTCGAGTTTTCCCGATGTGGCCAATGAGTTGAGAATTTTTTTCTCACTAACATTTAGATACGTTGAAATTTTAAAGAAAATCGTTAGAGCCGTTTTCGAAATAGAAGATATATATATATATATATATATACAAGAATTGCTCGCTTAAGAGTATAGGATTACAATGAAATATGAACAATAGATAACTATACAATCTTTCATGTACATAAGTTCTTCGCTAGCAGAAATGTGAAAGTGTTGACTTCAGCGAGCTTTGAATTCAGCTTAAAAAAAATAATTTAAAAGTGATCACCCATATTTCTCGTTCTTTATTCCCCCCAACCCTTTCAAACGATCAAGTAAGGACGAGACATTTTGTGATGTTACAAATTAGTAGGTTCTAGTTTGTTTATGTTATTATTAGTCAGTTGGTGTTATGGATTCAAGGTGCTGGCAACTCAATTAGAAAAGTTGTTTTAAATGTAAATATGATTCTCAAACTGCAGTAGTGCTTTCCAATTAGCGTAAGCAATTCATGTAGGGCATTAAATTACATCATGAAGTACACTTGAATATAAACAAGATTAAACAAGGTTACAAAGACAGTTTGTGTGGAAACACAAACTTAAAATCGGCCCCCGAATCGGTCCACCCAAGCAGGTGGAGAAAGAACATCCGAAAGAAATTATATCAAAGACAAATGACAGATAAGAATGCAGATAGAAGGTTAACAGATCCTATGTTGTGCCCCAGTACTCCTTAGGCATTAGGCCTCTTTTCTTTGCCTCTTTTTGGGTTGGTTACTTAGAGAGTAAACACTCGTGTCTTTCAACAAAAGTAAACGTGAAATAATATGAAATTTATAACATTATTAATGTTCTTAAATTAGGTCTGATATATAATGCATACTAATTAGGTTTCTCTCTTTAAAAAACAGCTTGCATAAATGATTTTTAAAAATTAGATTTTGAGCTTTTAGAAAAAAAGTAGCCGTTGCATCAGAACTTTGAATGATCTAAATTATTGTGATGTCTGATTTTCATTTTCTCTTCTACTTTCTGAGATCTAAACGGGACGGACGGACAGACAGACAGACAAACAGACAGACGGACAGACAGACCACACAAAACTAATAGCGTCTTTTCCCCTTTCGGGGGCCGCTAAAAAAGTACATTCAAGTAATAAAATATGAACTATAAAGATAATAATCAAAAGTGATTTGATTAAATAATATGTACGCATTTTGTTTGTTTTCCTATAACAATAGATTGCCAGAGGCATTAACAAAATTATTTTTATTTATAAATTTTCTTAAGAAAAAAAAAGAGGTTTTCAAATTATACTGACAATTAGAGTTTTAAGTATGTAAATCTCTGGTATGATATTCTAAAGTTGTAACTGTCTATGACAGAATCATGTATAAATTAACTAGGTAAACAAATAGCTTTGTCTCATTATCTAATAAACATGAAAGATCATATTAACACGTAGATACACACAGGGTGTACACTTTTTATTAAGGAACGTGAAAATGAGTCAAATTATCTTTAGACTAAACAATTCAGGCCTCGATGTCACGTTGTAAATACTTGGTCATCGAGGTGGACTAGTATAACTAAACCGTTGAAACGTAAAAGTAGTAAAGTTTCCCTCTCAGATCTTGTAGTCCATAGGCCATGTGTTTCTGTGGCCTACGGTTAACTATGGTGTCATGTGGCCAGCACAATGCCAGCAAAGAGCTGGATGGACTCAGGGGTGCCTAAAGATTCTGAAATTTGCCAGGATTCAAACCACGGGATCCCCGGTTAGGGAACCTATCGCTTTACCGCTCAGCCACCGCGCCACGTTGTTACAATATCCTTATGCTTTTGATAGATATTTTTTTAGAAACGGTTGACCAAACTAGAGTGATCTCTCTGTAGGCTTATAAATATTGCCAAAAGTCCACAACTCTTGCCTTATATTAGTACAAACGTAATTAGTGGGGAATATACAGTTTAGATTTTAGATCTTAAGGGGGGGGAATTCTGTGGCATTTGACGTCTCGAGAGACGACCTTTTCCCTTTGCAACTTCTTGTGTGACAAAAGAGAGGCCAATCCTAGATACACAGCTGCGATCGCAGGTTTGGCATAAGTAATCATCAGTCGCCGTGGTATTTTCACCCTTCTTTCTGATTCCGTTGAGTATGACATCTGCAATCGTAGACCCTCCTTAATGCTCTCTCTCCATGTGGATCTATCCAGTGTCACCTCTTCCCTGCTGCTAGTGAAAAATTACAATAAAATTAGATGATAAAATATACAAGAAAAAGTAAACAAACTTAATTCTGATAAGCTTACTCGTCTGCCCCTTCCTTGGTTGGTTAAAAATACGTCTGTGCTTCTTCTAATTTTAATACCTACACTGTGGAGGGCCTCGTGTATGACTGACTTGTTTAATGTCTAGGGGATGATTATTTTTAGTTTGCCACACACTGGGCGATCAGATATATATATAGGGAGCAGGCAAGCAACAAAACAAACAATGGAGAAAGATAAAAATATTGAAAAATTAATGAATATTTTTTACATAAATATACAAGGCAAAATAGAATGGGGGGATTTGCATTTAATCTCTTTAGTGATATTGTATCATCATACTAGGCACTTAATGAGAGATTATATGTTTTACTTTTATCTTCTGTACTTAGCTGATTGTCCTAATGATGCAGCTGCTGGCTGTGCTCCTGGCTAGAGGTCTTGCAGGTGGCGCTCTAGTGGGTAAAGGTTCGACGGTGATTCAGGTCTTGTGGAGTCTCATTCCAATGTTCTGATATCGGTTGTGGGCACAGTAGGGCGGGTGGTCGGCTACCGTGGGCAGCGTCGTTAGCAGGATAATTCCAGTGAGTTGTGGTGGGGAAGGCGAAGCTATGATGTCTCGCATAGACATGTGGTCTAAGGGAACGTCGAGCCTAATAGGTTAACAAATGGGCTGTCAAATAGGCAGGCAAGTAGAGCCGATAGCGCCAAGTAGGTTGACAAGTTGTGATCTCTAGGACTGAATAGCACCAAATAGGCGGTTGAAGAGTGTCAAGTAGGAAGGTGACACGGAATAGGGCAATGGGCAGATCCAAATAGCAGTTAAATAGGCAAGTGATCTTAATATAATAAAAGGTAGATCCAAATATTAGAGCCAGGTGTGACAGAGTGTGTCTATTTCCACTTAGTCTAGCTTATAAAGGTCCAGAAGAGATTGGCGGAGACAGGAAAGGCGATAGACAAAGGATTATATCTCACGTGGGCGAATGTGACTCGAGACGAAGTCCTACCTTGGTTTGTCGAGACGCGTGTTGAAACGAATAACGCGGGTAGGGGTGGAAGAAAGAATGAAGTATACTTCAGCCCAGGTGTTGTTGACCGTGAAAGTCGGACATCCGGCGCCTTAGACTGTTTGTTTATCTTTTCCCCTATCACGGGGAGATAAGTGAGAAGTGTTGGCCTTGTTGCCGCTAAGGTGACGGACTCAGTCTAGCGAGAAAAAGAAAAGGTTGGGTTTGGGGATGAAATTGGGCCTAAAAGTAAGAAATAATTAAATTAAAATAACTAAAAAATAATTAATAATAATTAATGCTGTGATGGGGGGGGGGTGAGCGACGCTGTCAGCAAGATTTTGACCTGTGACACCTACACACAGAATTAAGTTCGTCAACTCAGCTAACAAAGTCAATAGACTACTTCCATAAGCAAACCCACTCGGCCAATATTTTCATATCGGTCGTTAGAGAAGAAGTGCTAGTTTTTCAATGGAATACTAAAATAAAACGTGAATAAACTTTTTTTGGAGTAAAACTTTTAGTAACACCGTAAACAGGTTTTAAATTCAAAGATATATACGTAGAAATACAAGTAATATAATAATACATGAAATCATAAATTCAAAATATGCATGCCTTGCCTTTACTAGTCTGTTTGTTCTCCACTTATTGCATTCAAATGAATACATAAATAAATTTAACTACAACAGACCTTGTCGTGTCATAAGAATTTATTTAGTACACACAACCAAACCATCCGCTCACTTTTACTAAAGGTTACTTCAGAAACACTCCAATTATATTTTATAACAGATGGACTCACTACAAAGACAGGGAAGATTATGTCGGAGGAGAACCGAAATTTACATTCTACGATAGAAAGACAAGAGTTGCATATATAAACACAACTGGTATGTTAGAAGCAGAGTATGAAGCGGTCAAAGGCTTCTATAAGTTAAACATCTCCCATTTCTATGACTATGTTACGCTGTCATTTCACATACAAATCAAAGGACAATCAGATCAAGGTTAGTAATAAGAAATTTAAGATATTATTTTTTTGTTCTGGTTTAAGATTCAATTCAATACAGTGTTGAACGCGTTTCAAAATAGTAACACTTAGGTCTACATAAGTTGGAAACAAATATAAATATAAATGAAAATATAATAATAATATATATTGTGGAAAATATTACATCTGTGTGTCGCATACAATCTGCTAATCAGTATCATGCTTTGATACTGTTAAGGTGTGTTTGCAGATGGTGCCCTGTAGTCCGACAATTAAAAATGAGTTCGTTAACACACAATAACAGAAATATGCTGAATAGACTTGACAACTCAAGGTTATTAACTTTAACTATTTAATAATTACTCAAAGGGCACAGTCTACGTCGTTCATTCGTCTAGTACTCTAGTTCATTAATCCTAATTCTACTCTAAAAAGACCGCAATGTTCATCCTTCTTGTCGCCCTAAGTCTACTGCGTCACTAGTCTGTCTATCTACGTCACTACTTTTACTGTCGCTAAAACTATACACAAAATATATTTAACTAACTAAACTAATATACTCTCTAACCATAACATTTCCTCCCCCCTTTCTAAAAAAAATTGTATAACAATTTTGAAATCAATAAACTACAGTCAAATGTCTTTACAATAGCAAGGAGAATTTTTTCAAAAAACAAATACAATAAGTATGGGAATGAACAACATAATAAATATATTCTCTTGACGTCTCAAGAAAGTTCATTGATATCTTGTAAAGTTCATTCACAGACATCTTAGGTGAGTTAGTTCACTGGTATCTCGCAAAGTTCGTTCACTGACATGACACTGCGGTAAGTCCAATGACATTTCACCAACGTAATTCCTATAGTCCTTTCATGAAATTAACGTTCTTTGACACCCAACAAAGAAAGTTCAGTACAACTCTATCACTGAATAAATAGTAATGTCACTATGAAACACAACCCTAAAAAGTCCATGAAGTCTCTGACACAATAAGTGTGGTGTCCAACGTGATACAAAGTTTAACAATAACATTGCTGGTGAATGTGGTACATGTAACATAAACTTCATAGTGTACCTGTAATGAAAGAACAAATACTAATGTACCAATAACATGGCTTTATTCGACAAAATTAAGACTACAGTACACATTACACAGTAGATGAGACTAGCACGTATCACACATAAACGGATGCCGTAATAACAACACACACGCACTGGACACGAAACACACATACACACTGTCCATGACCTTCCGTCACGCTGGACGCACGCAGAAAGCTAACAACTCAATTACACTACATTCACCCCGCCTAAAAGTTATAGGAACATAAAACATGTAAATAAAAGTGAATGACAATACAAAAAGACATCTGGACAAATAATTAGATAAATGTGAATGACAATACAAAAAGTCATCTGGACAAATAATTAGACAAATAATTAGACAAATAATTAGATAAATGTTAGACCTTATAGTTAGGTCTGCTTGTTCTTGGTCTCAGATCATATCTACCAGGACCAATGCTACCGTCGCTTTGAATTGGTGACATTGGCGGCTCTCTAACTGGAGGTTCCACCCCCACATTTACTTCTTCTTGATGTCCGTTTTCCCCCTGTTGCACTTGTGTGTTAGGAGCAGCCATTGGTTCCATAGTCACATGGTCAGTAGGCACCTGCATCTGTGTGATAGGGTTTGTCTCCAGCTCAAGGTCTTCATGTTCCCTATGTTGATACACCTCTGATTCTCCCTCTCTTGGAGCGGGGGCCAAATGTCGCAGTGACACTGTTTCTTCTCTTCCATCAGGAAGTCTAACAATGGCATACTGTGGGTTGCATGTGATTAAGTCCACAGCTATTGTAGCATCGTCATATTTTGAGGCACGGACTCCCTTTTTTAACAACACCCTTCCAGCTTGAGTTAACCATGTCGGAAGTGATTTTCCGAACGTGGACCTGCGATAGAACTTGAATATTCTCTCGTGCGGTGTCTCGTTTGTAGCGGTACAGAGAAGAGAACGAAGAGAGTGCAGGGCTTGGTTTAACACCTGCTCCCATTTGGAAACCGGGAGTCCTTGTGTTTTTAAGGCCAGGGTGATAGCTTTCCATAATGAGCCGTTTAGACGTTCTACTTGAGAGTTGCCTCTGGCATTATAAGGGGTTGACCTGCTTGTGGCCACTCCTCTTTCGTGTAAAAATTCCTGCACCTCTCTTGACATGAAAGAGGTACCTCTATCAGTGTGTACATAGTCGGGCATTCCGAATAGTCCAAATAAATTATCTAGACATCTGATTACTGTTGAAGCCGACATATCAGAACAGGCGTATGCAAATGGGAATCTTGAAAATTCGTCCACTATGGTTAGCAGATATGTGTTCCGAGATGTAGAAGGGAGCGGCCCTTTGAAGTCCATACTTAGTCTCTGAAAAGGTTGCATCGCCTTAATTAAAGTTACATAAGAATTACTGAAGTATCTGGGTTTTACTTCAGCACAGATGCTGCACTGGTTGACAACCAGCCTGACATCTTCACAAGAGAAAGGTAAGTTTTTCGCTCGAACTAAATGCCATAGTCTTGTTACTCCCGGATGACACAGAGAGTCATGGAGCAGTTTCAATTCATTCCGACTCATAGCTGACACACACCCGTTTCTGGAAAACGTATCAGCCGCTACATTTTGTTTGCCTGGTCTATACAAGACATCGTAGTGGAAACAGCTCAGTTCCAGTCTCCACCTTTGAATTTTCTCATTCTTTATTTTCCCTTTACTCTGTTTGTCGTACATGAAGGCCACAGAACGTTGATCCGTGACAAGGGTGAAGCGATTTCCAATTAAGTAGTGGTGCCATTTTCTTAAAGATTCTACAATGGCGTAGGCTTCTTTTTCTATTGCTGAGTGCCGCCTTTCACTTCTGGAGAGTGTTCTTGAAAAGAACGCCACGGGGCGGCCATCCTGGTTAAGGGTGGCAGCTATTGCAACATCCGAGGCGTCTGTTTCAACCGTCAGAGGTCGAGTTAAGTCGATGGTGAATATGGCAGCTTTCTCCAGCTCCTGCTTTAATTCGTTAAGGGCTGTCTTTACTGTTTCTGAAAGAGGGAACGACGTGTTATTTGCCAAAACATTTATTTTGTTAGAAAAATTTGGGATCCACTGCGAGTAGTACGCCAACATCCCACGATTCGTTTTTGTGAGCGCATATCATTAGGAGGAGGGAGATTTCTTAAAGCCTGGTATCTGTCAGGGTCTGGTTTGAGTAGGCCTTTCGAAATTTCGTATCCTAAGAAGCAAACTTTGTCAGTGGCTATCGTACTTTTGTCTTCATTAAATGTGATCCCATACTTTCTAGAAGCATCTAGAAATCTTTGAAGATTCTCATCGTGCGACACTTTATCATGACCACATACCGTTACATTGTCCACATATGCAAAGGTGTCCTGCAACTTTTCATCCTCAATAATTTGATTTATTGTTCTTTGAAAGCATGCAACTCCGTTGGTAACACCAAAAGGGATGCGGCAGAACTGATAGAGTTTGCCACATGCCTCAAAAGCAGTAAACGGCTTTTCCTCGGTCTTGATTGGTATTTGATGGTAGGCACTTTTGAGGTCTAGAGTACTAAAAACAGAATAGTTGGATATCTGTTCTACCAGTTCGTCGACTCGGGGCATTGGGTACGCATCCAGTAAGGTGAAGCGATTTATTGTTTGACTGTAATCAATGACCATCCTTCTTTTATGCCTCTCGTTCGTTGTCACAAGCACCTGGGCTCTCCAGGGAGACTTTGAGGGTTCAATGATTTTGTCCGACAGGAGTTTTCTAACTTCAGACTCAATAAATTTGTTATCGCCTATTGAGTGCTTTCGGGACTTAGTAGCCACCGGTCTGCAGTCAGAAGTTAGATTACTGAATAGGCTCGGTGTCTCGACTCGTGCTGCCTTAAGACCACAGATGTGCAAGGGATTGCGTTTTCCCCCGTACGGTATGGTCAATTCCTTATGAAGACTTATAAAGTCTACGCCAAAAATTACATCCGAACACAATCCAGCAAGTATAGAAAGTTTGACCTTTTTGTAGTGTTCTCCCTTGTACTGGACATCGGCAAATGTATGTCCTAGTGTCTTTTCAGAAAGATGTGTAGTGGCCATGAATATTCTGTTTGTAGAAGGGCTTACTGGCCATTTATTTTTGTTGACGATGGCTTCTGATATGTAGCTTTCACAGCTGCCAGTGTCTATGAGAGCTTGCAACAACAACCCGTTGACGTTCACTTGGGCCGTAGACTGTGTAAGTCCAGAGAAATGTGTTGATGACAAAGTACATGGAGTTATTACATTGGTAAGTGATATGTTACTGCCAGCTTTGGTTGCTGTTGTTTTACCAGATTTGCAAACAGCTTGGAAGTGCCCCTTTTTACCACACTGATGGCACAATGCATTCCGAGCGGGGCATTCAGTCCTAGAGTGTCTTCTCCTACCACAGAAGTAGCATAGAGACTTAATAGCATTCAATTCCTGGTTTTCATTTGTTTCTAGATGGGAGAAAGTTGGAGTTGGAGTTGGCATTTTCATTGCCCCACAAGAGCTTTCGTTCGTTGAATTGTAAGCCTGTGCATGCGTTGTGGCTGTTTCTAACACTCTAGCTTCGTCAAAAGCGCTTTGTAGAGTAAGAGATGTCTTTTCCAGTAGCCGCTGTCTAATGGTGTTGGAGGCCAAACCAGTTATAAAGGCGTCTCTAATACAAATGTCTCTATGCTGTTCTGCAGTTACTTCTTTAAATTCACAGTCCCGGGCCAGGCTTCGTAACTTTAGCATAAAGGACTCGACCGTTTGGCCCGGCTGCTGTTTAGATGTAGCAACCAAATGTCTAGCAAAAATGTCATTCTTTACCTTAACTCTTTCTTTCCGTAATTATTTTTCCACGTTTTGAAGGAATTATTCATTTTGCTCATTACAATGTCACTACCCCTGTTTTCATTGGGCTTCAAGAGATTTGTTGTTTGTTATCAGCAAATGTTGTATTTTGGTATATATTTGAAGGGAAATTCATGCTCTTTTTATATAATTCAAAGTAATATTTTAAAAAATTAAACATTTATTTAATTGGATGAGATCAAAATCAATGATGGTATCGTCGATTAGGAGAGAAAGAGTTAATATAAGTAGTCTTGAGTGTGTCTATGGCCATCGAATAGGACGATACATCACTGATGAGCATATAAACCGTAGCAGATACGTGATTTTTCAGCAACTTTAGTTTAAAGTCTTCGTTTATATCCTTGATGGACGAAAGAAAACTCTGAAATGTATCATACCAGTGAGTCCATTTTTCTGAGCCCAGAGGAGCATTTGGATCAATGTCCAACTCTTTCGGTCTGAGTAGTTTATCCATTGTTGATTTAGAATTCAAACACTAATCCAAATACGTAATTTTGTCGAATAAATTGTAATGAAAGAACAAATACTAATGTTCCAATAACATGGCTTTATTCGACAAAATTAAGACTACAGTACACAGTACACAGTAGATGAGACTAGCACGTATCACACATAAACGGATGCCGTAATAACAACACACACGCACTGGACACGAAACACACACTGTCCATGACCTTCCGTCACGCTGGACGCACGCAGAAAGCTAACAACTCAGTTACACTACAGTACCTTTCTGCACAAAGTGTAACAGTCCATGAGTACGAAAAATTACATTGTAGTTACCACAAGTTACGCTGTGCAAGGTTCAAGTTACGTTGTTTAAGGTTAAGTTCATCACATCACAGTAACGTTGTTTACGATGCTTAGTACCATCTCACAGTTCATCCTCAAGAGCATCAAGAAGCATCACAACTTCTTGACATTTTCCTATTATGGATACAAACAATACAACATCCATTAATAACTTATTACAACGTTCAAACAACAGTGATACTTGAGGCATCCCCAGCTTTCCAACTTATCAATAAATTTAGGTTTATTTTTTCCTTCCCTTACCATTTCCTCTGGAATATACAATTTACCAATGATCAATGTGATGATACACACACACAAAAATAAAACAAGATTACAAAGAGAGTTTGTGTGATACACAAACTCAGAGGCGGCCCCCGTCGGAGTCGGATCTCTGTCAGATCCGCCTATTCGTAAGATGTTTCGGATGTTCCGTCAAAGTTGAAAATAATTAACTTCTCGCTAAATGACGGAGGATGGCGAGCAGGGTATAAACCTGCCTTATCTTGATGTTTCCGCACTAGACTGTAGTTCGGATTTATCGTTGGTCCCTGGCTCAATTCCTGCATGCTCCCATCCCCTCCTGTGGAAGGTTTGAATAGGAAGTAAACTATCTTTAACTCTGAAGAAACAATCGAAACATGTAAAACAAACAGACACATAACCCGGGAGCGTCGAGATAATCAGTTCAACATGCTAACTGGTTACATACTAATAGCCTGATATATACAATATGTCACACGAGCGATTTTAAATAATCTTTCAGCATTGATCTGTAGAGATGTAGATGTACATAAAGTTGACATAAACAAATCTTCTGATTTAGCACTCTTAATATATATATATATATATATCTTATTAATTATTATTATTAATAATGTGGATGTAATTTAGATAAAATTTAGGTAAAATTAAAATAAAAAGCCCAGATAATCAATAGAATGAATGCAATATTAAATTTAAAAATAGAAGATTAGTTTTAGTTTATTATAACATTTCAATGTAGATCTAGATATAAACATCCGGAAAAATCTATTATACATATTTGAAACTATCGCAATATTTCTGAATGAAAAGTAAAGGTTAAATATTATTTTCAAAAGCCTTTAGTTGTTGTTTTTATCTAACCGTGACGGACAGACCAACAAACAGTTAAAACGCACAAAAATATTCTTCTTTCATTCTAATGTTGGCAATAAAAGACATTTTTTTAAAATGTGATTTTTAAAAAAGTTTAAGAAATTAGTTTAGAATCATGTCATGTCCGGGCTTTACGCTAGTACACGAAAGTCGCTGCTAAAAGTTATTTAAAAAAATATATATCAAAGTAAACGACAGATCTTTTTTTTTTTTTTTTTTGTGAGTTTGAGAATTTAATAAAACAGGTCTTAACTCTTGAAAGCTAATCTCGAAACTAACAATCCAACATGGCGGCTGCAGAATGTCATGTGACTATCTCCAGGCTCTCGATAGGCTGACCATTAAGGAAACTCTTCTGCAAACAGACAAACACACTGGGCGTAGCCAAACGTAAAAAATGGATTGCCTAATTTGGGCAAGGAATTTCGACATCTCCGACCTTGAAATGCAAACGAGATGTAAACAAAATCGTAATTTTATAATGAAATACATCAATCATCCAGATTTGTTTTTTATTACGTAGACGTAGATTTAGACAGAATCCATTGGAGTGCAAGTGCACCCCCATGTATCCCCCTACCCCCCATGCTTTATTGATTCAAGAGTTAAATAAATTAATGTTCAGGAAAATTGTGCGCATCATCTTCTAAGTGTAAATCTAAAGGACTATCATTGGACTATTGTAAAGTGTAGTAACTTAAAAAGTAGTGCTTCCACTGAAGTACAGTTGTAAAGATACGCTATTATTGTTACTGGAATAGGCCAATTTGTAGTCCATGTCCTACTATGTAAGATTTACTATAGGCTTGGAATTCTTTGCACTATAAAGGGTTTCTAAAGCATGTTAGACGCTACAATTTGTTTTCATTTGCACATTAGCTATCGTTATTAATCAATGTCAAGATCGACTTTCACAAGACATTCTGAATGTTGATTTAACAGAAGGCAAGAGATCCGCTGGGCGTCCACAGCTAAAGTATACTGATGAATGCAAACGCGACATAAAGCTCTTTTAAATCGGCACTAAACAGTTGGGAAAAAGTGGTGCTGGATAGATCAACATAAAGAGCGAGCATTAAATGAAATTATCAATAAACATTATTCATTGTTATCAATGGAGAAATACGTTAGCAAAAATGAAACTGCGAAAGCGTTAAATGAAAAGCAAGGAACCAAACGAAGGTACAAAGAAGATAACATCGAAAATGGTTTCATATCTTCGGGACCTAAAGATTCTCCATCGCCATTCTGTCTGATCTGCAATGTAACTCTGTCGAAAGCACACGCAGAGGTTGAATCAGTCATCGCAACAGCTTTAGCAATAGTTGTTGAAACTATCCTTGGACCCGATGCCGCCGAAAAAATTAAAAACTTTCCCTTGTGTTAAATGATACTATCTTTCGCAGAATCGAATACTTATCGTGAGATTTACAAGATCAAATCTGCGAACACTTCGACGTGACTTACGATGAAGTGTCTCTGCTGTGGTCTCTTCAAGTTGATGAATCCACTGACTTTAGCGTCAAAGCCCAGCCGCTAGCTTTAATTCGGTTCATAAAGGATGTGTGTACTAATTCTTATCTTGCAAACACTTATCAACTACGACCAAAGGCGAAGATATTTTCAAAGTGGTGAACGAAAACATTTTGCTATTCAAACTACAGTGGAAAAACTGTGTCAGCGTTTGCACCGATGACTGTCCTTCCATGCAGGGAAATAGAAAGGGATTCGTCACTCTTGTGCGTCAAGAAAATCCAAATGTATTATTTGTTCACTGCATGATCAACAGAAAAGCTCTTGCCTTGAAATCTTTGCCTAAAAATTTGATGTCTGTTCTGAATCAAGTGATTGTAGTTGTAAACTTCATCAATCTCGACCGCTTGCATCCCGACTTCTCTCTGAGCTTTGTGAAGCATTCTTGTAGGCTGAAAAAAAAAGACTTTTCTATTCTTGACGAGATCTGGTGGGTTAAGGTCACATTTCTCTGATTTATTTGACAAATTAAATTCATTGGATTTAAGTCTTCAAGGACAATCGGAAACCATCATCTATGCATCCTCAAAACTGAAGTCATTTAGTGAAAAAATGTCTTTTTGGCAAAGTAAGATCTCGAAAGAAGTCTTAGACTGCGTTCATACTTACAAAGAATGTGCTTCCAATAAAAAAAATCACCCCCGAAATTTTAGACACTTTGACACACCTGCAGTCAGCATTACTTTGCAACAGTTGGAAGTAATGAGTATCGATGGGCAAGCTCTCCATTTGGAAACAATAACGCTACAAATCTTACAACTGAAGAAGTAGAGCAGCTCATTGATTTAAAAAACGATGCAGTTAAGCCACTCTTCAGTGTTTATTTATTTATCATTACAATTTATTAAACTAGAACTTTTCAATTCTATGGATTTATGTGCCTCACGTATCTCTTTTGGATATTCGTTCAAAATGTTCAACACTATTCTTTGTAAGTAAAATAATTATACAAATGGAGCGCCTATTTAAACCAAAGGAGCTAGACATAGAGCCTAGCTCGCCATCGGCTGCTGAGAAGTGGCTGCACTGGCTTAGAACATTTGAAAATTTCATCTCCTCAGTCTCTCACTGCGAGATTGACAAAAAGAAATTACTGGAAAACTACGTTTCTTCGAGCGTATTTCAATACATAAGTGAGTGTAAAACGTTCGAAGAATCAATCAAAGCTTTACAAAATGTCTACGTAAAACCTAAAAGCGAAATTTTTGCAAGGCACATGATAACTCTTTGTCGACAAGAGAACGGTCAAACCGTTGACTCTTTCCTCCTCAAGCTTAAAAGTATGGCCAAAGATTGCGACTTTAAGGCTGTCACCGCTGAAGAACACAGAGACATCTTCATAAGAGACGCTTTCATTACTGGACTGGCTTCAAACAGCATAAGGTTGCGAATCTTAGAGAAGTCTACTCTAACTCTACAGTGCGCCTATGAAGAGGTAAGGCAACTAGAATACGCACATAACCATGCCATGGCGTATAAAATCTATACCGAAACCCCCTGTGGAGCCAGCGCCGATGTGGAGAGGCCCTCTCCAACGACAAAATCAGAACACGAGGTGAGTGCGGCGACTAGTAAAAGATGCTTCTTTTGTGGAAACAACCCACATCAACGCTTTAGATGTCCAGCCCGTGACGCTACATGCAACTTGTGTGGCAAGAGGGGACATTTCCAGAAAGTCTGTAGATCGACCAGAGAGACCTCCAAATCTATAACCTCAGCCATCGTAAAAGCAGGTGATGAGACGTCATGGACTACTACCGTAGGATATTCCTGGGCATCAACACCAGCGTCCGGCCTTACTAAATCTACTATTTCATTATTCGTCAATGGAGTACCCTTGAAAGCTTTCGTAGATACGGGGAGCAGTGAAAGTTATATTTCTTCTTCAATTGCTAAAAGGTACAAATGGAAATTAGAAACGTCCAAAAACAGAATCTACATGGCCTCTACACATCTCTCTCGCACCACTCATGGCCATATTTTCGCCAAAATAAAGTACAAAGATGAACAATATGAGAGTGTAAAGCTCTCACTACTGGATGGACTAGTATCCGATGTTATCCTAGGACAAGACTTCATCAGCCAGCATGAGAAACTGATGATCCCATTTGAGGGAAAACGGAGCACTCTTCAGGTCTGAACACTGGAAGCAGCACGAGTCGAAGCTCCACACCTTTTCGCGAATCTTGCTCCTAACTGCCACCCTATAGCCACTAAATCCAGAAAATATTCCATGCCTGACTCCAAATTCATACAAACTGAAATCAAGAGACTATTGTCTGACAAAATTATTGAGCCCAAATAATAGTAACAACCAACGAAAAACATAAAAGAGAATGGTTATCGACTATAGCCAAACCATCAATAGATTCACTTACCTCGACGCCTACCCTGTGCCAAAAGTGGATGAACTGGTACAGGAAATATCAAAGTACTCAATCTACAGTACGTTTGACCTCAAAAGCGCCTACCACCAGATACCTATCAGGGAAGAAGAAAAGCAGTACACGGCGTTCGAGGCTTGCGGGAAGCTTTACCAGTTTTGCCGCATTCCTTTTGGAGTGACAAACTGGGTCGCTGCCTTTCAAAGGACAATCAACGCAATAATTGAGGAGGAAGGGCTATAGGATACATTTGCTTACGTAGATAACGTTATTATAGTTAATTACTATAATAGCAAATAATAGCACTATGTTAGATTATTAATTGTATTAAATTAGGTTTCATTTATATTGCATACTAATTAGGTTTTTTCTCTTTAAATACTGCTTGCATAAAATATTTTTAAAAATTAGATTTTGAGCTTTCAGAAAAAAAAAAGTTGCCGTTGCATCAGAACTTTGAATGATCTATATTATCGTGATGTCAGATTTTCATTTTCTCTTCTACTTTCTGAGCACTAAACGGGACGGACGGACAGACAGACAGACGGACAGACAGGCCACACAAAACTAATAGCGTCTTTTCCCCTTTCGGGGGCCGCTAAAAATAATTCTGCTCATACTTACTTTCAAGTAAGCTCTCAATATATCTCCCTTTAAATTAAAATTCTTCAATTTATTTCCCTTTGTTATCAATACAATCTTATGAGTAGTAAGCTGTACTATACCAATCAATAATCATTATCATAATACATATAACTTATTTACAACTTAAAATACACTTTATGTACTTTAAACTCTAACAATACTAGTATATCTGTGGCATTTTACGTCTCATGAGACGATCTTTTCCCTTTGCAACGTCTTGTGTGGCTAAAGAGGCCAATCCTTGATACACAGCTGCGGTTGCAGGTTGAGCATATAAAATCACCAGGAGCAGCTGCATTTTTAGCCTTCTTTCTGCCTCTGTTGTGTATGGCATCTGCAATCCGAGACCCTTCTCTTATGCTCTCTTTCCATGTGGTTCTATCCAGTGCTACTTTTTCCCAGCTGCTAGTGTCGATTTCAAATAGCTTCATGTCACGTTTGCACACATCTGTATACCGTAAAAGTGGGCGACCAGCGGCTCTCCTGCCTTCAATAAGATCGCCATACGGTATATCTTGTGGTAGTCTACCTACTGGCATTCTGCAAACGTGGCCAAGCCAGCCAAGGCGTCTGCTGCTGATAATAGAGCGGATGTCCTGGCACCCTGCTCTTTGTAGCACTTCCTCATTTGTTATTTTGTCTTGCCACCTTATTTTAAAGATCCGCCTTAGGCATCGGAGGTGGAAGACATTCAGCTTTTTTTCCTGCCATGAGTATGTTGACCATGTTTCGCTTCCATATAGCAAAGTGCTCATCACGCAGGTCCGGTAGACTAAGGCTTTAGTATTGTTAGTCAATACTAGTATATAAAGCTATATATACTTATAATTAACTATCAACAGTTTACTTTCTCCAACTGTGTTCTGTTTCATTTCTGCTCCAGTAAGGTTCATATGACCTACAATTGTCCCTTGTACTCTGGTACTCATCAGAGTTACATGTTCTCTGAGAAGGAAACCCTCTATAATATTGTCTTTCATAGACATCACAATCAAATTTTCTGTCATAACTATAATGGTCAGGTCTTCTATCTACATAGTCATATGTATATATATGACATATGTATATATATATATATATATATATATATATATATATATATATATATATAATTACAACTACAGTGTGGAATCTCTCTCCTAAGCATTATAGGCTAAGTCTTTGCTCGAGTGATACTCCGCAGGCTACAAAAACTTGCTAATCGAGTCTATCCAGAATCACAGTGTGGTTTCGCTCAGGGAGATCCACAATTGGCATGATTTTCTCCATCCGTCAACTTTAGGAAAAGTGCAGAGAGCAAAGAATGCCTGTGTACATCGCATTCATCGTATTGACAAAGGCCTTTGATCTAGTCAGCAGAGAAGTCCTCTTTAAAATCTTATAGTTGATAGGCTGTCCACCCAAGCTGCTAAATATTGTGTCTTTCCACCATAATATGATGGGTACAATACAGTACATGCTCAAAATGTTTCAATATAAACAGCGGAGTCTAACGAGGATGTGTCCTAGCCCCAACCCTCTTTGGAATACTTTTTTCAACGAATATGATAACTCCATCGAGGGCATATATCTTCATTCAAGATTCGATGGCAAACGTCTAAATATTGCTAGACTGAGGGTCAAAACTAAAACCAGAACAACCCTCATAAAAGATATGCTCTTCGAAGACGACGCAGCGGTACTGACACACTCACAAGTGGAACTTCAGTTACTAATGTACCGCTTTTCTCAGGCCTTTAAAGAATATGGCTTACCTATTGGCACGAATAGAACAAATGTTATGGGACCACCTTGTCAGGGAGGATGTTACTGTGTACTCGAATAGAGGTAGATACACCTGCATTGGATTCCCGGATTCCCTCCCCACCTGACAGTATAAAGCAAGAACCAAACGGTCCAGCGTAGAGAACAAGTTATTCAATCAAACGGTTAGCAAATGAACAACAATTATTCAACATGAACAAAATCAAGAACTAGTCGACCGGCGCATAGCATACGCCGCTATTTTTCAGGGCAGGCCTTAGGCACTACAACATATGCGACCACAGTGGGTCCCGCACTTTCATTGGACCCGTACTAATTTTTTAAGTATATAAATGATTAAATCAAGTTACATGAAGTTGATTCTTATTTCCAGTCTATATTTATTTATGTCTATGCTATTTTGTAAATGAAAATAGTGCGGATTTGGATACACCATTTCCATTCTCACCATGCTGCGCCATTGGATCTTCCCATTTACTTGTTATAAGTGAATTCATGAATAAAAATACTACAACATATGCGACCACAGTGGGTCCCGAACTTTCTTTGGACCCGTGCTAATAAATGTATAAATTATGAAACTGAACCATTTTATAAAACATAACAGATTTCCCGCGGCCTCTTGATTTACCAGGAGCCCCTTGGAAATCTCCTGAAATCCTATACTCTTAAGCGAGCAATTCTTGTATATATATATATTTATTTATATATATATATAAATTTTATTTCTAAAACGGCTCTAACGATTTTCTTTAAAATTTCAAGGTATGTGCGTAT
>JADKLZ010084329.1:1134741-1155918 GCA_021533235.1 Biomphalaria straminea
GCACGGGTCCAAAGAAAGTTCGGGACCCACTGTGGTCGCATATGTTGCAGTGCCTAAGGCCTGCCCTGGAAAATAGCGGCGTATGCTATGCCGGCGGTCGACTAGTTGTAATAATAATTTTTAAAAAATTAATAAAAAAAAAAGAAAACGTGTCCGGGCCTTTGTTTCTTGTTGCTGTCTTTTTTTTTTTTAAAGTTGTCTGTATTGAGATTTTTTTTCTTTGGTCGCGGCCAGACCGGCCCACCTGGCATTTGCCCGTTTGCCCATATAGCCAGTCCGCCCCTGCTAGAGTCTAGATTTCCTGTAGATTCATTGCAGATAATATTCGAGCACAGCCGTGAAAAGTCGCGAATTTAGTGACCTTGAGTTAGAATCTATAGAGTTTAAATCTACGGTAGATTTAGTGAAGATAATTCGCACATAGCCGTGAAAAGTCCGCGAATTTAGTGACTTAGATTCTAGACTCTAGATTTACGGTTTATTTAGTGAAGATAATTCACATATATATATATTGCCGTGAAAAATCCGCGAATTTAGTGACTTATTAGATCTAGACTCTAGATTTACGGTATATTTAGTGAAGATAATTCGCACACCGCCATAAAAAGGTCTGCGAATTTTAGTGACTTAGATCTAGACTCTAGATTTACACTAAATCACTAGAATGTAGTGAAGATAATTCTCCCATTGCACAGCTGTGAAAAGTCCGCGAATTTAGTGACTTAGATCTAGATCTACTGCAGTGACGTAGCAAGGTACCCGTGGGCCCGGGTTCAAGAATATCTTGGTGGGCCAAAATTTCCCCCCCCCCAGTAAGACAAGCTCGTGTGTGTCATATAAAAATATCTATAAGTCAGGTACATATACAAGTCAATCGGTATACTTACCAAAAGACTTCCAATGCAAACACTGTACCTTTTTAGATTCTATTGTTTAAATCGGCTTTTACAAACAAGCAATTAATATTTTCGTGTGGGCCCATTCTGGACAAGAATGATGGGCCACGATCAATGAACCTCTTTGCGCCATGGTTGGTACGCCTCAGGCTGTGGGCCCCTAATGATCTTGGGCCCGGGTTCATTGAACCCCTTCGCACCATGGATACTACGCCACTGATCTACTGTAAATGTAACAAAAATATTTCTCAAACATCTGTAAAAAGTTGTATTTAAATGCTTAGTATACTTTTTTTCAGTACTAAATACATATAATATTATTTTTTTTTTGTTTTGCTTCTTTTTTACATATTTATGTCACCTGTATGTAAATATATTTACATCTATATTGCTTGTTGTCACGAGTATGTAATTGATGATGGTGACATGCCGGGGAAGAATCTATCTTGAACACGTGGTTGATGAAATCTTAAATTGAAGTAACTTAATAAATGTAGATCTAGGATTCACAAAAACGAATACCTCTTGTAGAATAAACTCAAGAAACTTTAATCATATAGAACGTAAGTACAACTTATGTACAATGTAGATCAATGAAGTGAAATCATATTACAAATGCATTTAAACAGAGCTCCTATCAACTCGTCTTGTTCCTACCAAGTTATTTCATCGACTGCCGGACGGATGTTCTCCTGTCACGGGCCTCGCCAAATCTCTGGCGCTAACTAAAATGTTTTTATTTATTTTCAAATTAACCAATAGAATTCAAAGTTCAAAGTTCAATCATCACTGGGAAAACCTGGAGTCACAACACGTATCTAGTCATGTTAATTAATTCCCGAGACCTATGTCGAGGGTTTATATTTCCATTTACAAATACTCTTTTACATGTGAAATATATACATTAATCTATAATGGCATATGTGACACTTGTTATGGTGCGATGCTCACCTTGAAAATCTAAAATTCTACTTTGAAAACCTGGAAAATACCTGGAAAATCATTCATGAAATTGGCTATGTACCCTGATTTGCTTGTACAGCTATTTTGGAAACTTTGGCGATGATGTATTGTTGTTATTTCCCAATAGGCTACTGTGCATGAACATCATACAGCAGTGGGAAAACCCGTGTCACCGTAGATACTAAGAGTCATGGTGGGCAATTGAGATAATGTATAATTTTTATATTAACTGAGCTTAAATACTGCACATAAACACAGCCTGCAATGTGTAGCAGGGGCGGACTGGCTATATGGGCAAACGGGCAAATGCCAGGTGGGCCGGTACCAAATGGGCCGGTCTGGCCGCGACCAAAGAAAAAAAATTTCAATGCAGACAACTTAAAAAAAAAAAGTGACAGCAGCAAGAAACAAATGCCCGAACACGTTTTCTTTTTTTTAATTATTTTTTTAAAATTATTATTACAATTACTTTAGTTTGAAATTCAACAAAATTATTTAAAAAAAAATACACTGTACCGTAGTGTACGTATTATCATTTGAAACCTAAGACCAAACTTTCTGCTATCCACGAGCGGCATGGGCTGCTTTGATGTCTTCGAGGTTGTGTTTGGCCTAAATTTTTGCTGGTCGGCATGGCCCTTTGATGACACTCCCACTTTTTTTTTCGCTCCTTCCCTTCCCTGTCTTTTGATGGTTCTATTAAAATTTAGCGGAAAAGAGGGATGAGAGGTTAAGTTGATGTAGCGCAGAAAATAGGCGCGACAATTAGCTCTTTAACAATACTTAATAGGAATTAACTTTAACAGATACACAGGGAAATTGCAAATCACCCAACTTATTCACAGCTCAATATGTGTATAAAGTTCTGCTGCTATCTACGATTTGTAAAGAAGCAGTAAGTTTCTTTTTGTTTATTTTTATTAACATAGATCTAAAAATACTACACTTAACGCTTACAATTTCTTTTTATTAAAAACAAAATCTAGTTCTAAATCAATTCTTATAGTATTATCATTAATGGCAAACTTATTAAATGCTAATATGAAGTCCTTAAATGATGAAAATTATTACAATAATTTATACAGAGCTGTCACATCCGATATTTAATGAAAGGATATTTAGATTTAGATTTTAAATAATGGGTCATGGTATATTCATATACTCGTTTTTGAGAATGTACTAGGACGAAGCAAGAACTTTTCACATTAAGTAAGTGCCTCTCTTTTGCCGTTCTGCTTTCTCTTATCTTTTAATGGAACGGGTTGCCTGAGTCAACCTGGAAAACCAATGATTTAGCGTATTTAAGTCACAGATCAACATGCATGACTAGATTGACACATGAAATGCGTAGGACGTAATTATCTTATTTAAAAAAAAAAAACATCTGTAATTCCAAAAAGCTTCAAACTCATTAGGCTGCTTTTGTATAGTTCTCGGACTGCATACATGCATAAATAGAATACATTATGTAATCCTACGAATGTATAAATCCAGTTTTTGATGCTTTATATATTTTGTAGAGAATTAGGCTTACCCCTATAATATAACACATTGGCGTAGCCGTAAGGGGTTCAAAACATCACTTGCCTCATCATTATCATCATCAAACTCCATTTGAGTGCGGGCTTGACAGGCGTAAATCCTCTCTTGCAAAAGCCCTGGACAGAAACCCTGCTGTCTTGCGTAGTGTGTAGGCGTCACCATACAGGTCGAGAATTAGGGATTTCCCAGACCTGTCGAGGCGGAGTTCAGCAAGTCTGGGCAGTCAAAAGAATATGAGGCACGGTTTCCTCTTCTTCCCCGCAGCTGGGGCACCATTAATCGAAATTTGTTCATCATCATCATCATCGTTCCTTTGTGTTCCTTGTGGAACATAGGGCCTTGACAAAAACACGCCACACTCCACGGTCTCTTGTAAGTTTCTTGATGGCTTCCTAGCTCTTTCCGGTCCTCTCGGCTTCCTCCAGTATGCTGCGTCGACATGTTCGTTTTGGTCTTCCTCTACGTCTTGTTGCCTGGGGGTTCCACTCTAAGGCCTGCCTAGCTCTGCTGCTGGTATCTTTTCTAAGGGTGCATTTCTATATTTTTCTGCCCACTCATCTCCCACAGTTTAGTATTTTCTACTTTGTAGAAAGTAGAAAATTTGGTCACAGCCGTGAGAAATGAGCCAACAAGACAGTGGCCTGTCTTGCACCGTTCTATAAAAGCTTGCTCGGGCCTGGACAGGCTCCACCACGGGGAAGTGCGGTCAGGGCGCCTCATGCGCTCCCAGACTGCACGGGGTTTTTTGGGACATGTCTCAGCACTCAAACCACTTTTCAATTTCTGTTTTTTTTTTAAATTATAGCTAGGGCATTGTGACAAGAAGGTCACTGATGGTGGCCGTTTAGGTGTCTAGGGGAATTAGATATCTTGGGGACCTTAACTTGCACATAAGGACTACAGGCACAGTGTTATGAAGGCAGGCAACAAATACTTTTTATGTAAAACATATGTACAGTTTAATAATAAGAATGAAAATATGCAAAAGATAAAATTCTGTACAGTGTTAGGGCGGGGCCTAATTATTTACATAAATGGGACTATCATCATAAGATTTAAGAACCAAGTGGTCTGAGTGCCATAGGCTTTGTTGCTTAGCTTTGAGTCCTATGCTGCTCTGACGAGACCGGCGTGACTGATGCTGAGTTGTCTGTAGGTGGGCTGGCTTGATCGGTCCTAGCGCACGGGACAGTCCAACTATAGATAGCTGCAGGGGCGGATCTTCTGGCATGCGGTTGTTGGTCGGACTCTTGTGAGTAGTTGGCAAGGCTGATGTCTCCAGATCTGGTGTCAGCAGACTGGTATCAGCGTTACAAAGTTAGGGCTTCTATTAGAAGTAGCCTGTAATAAAAGCTGCAACGAGATTCGTAGATCGACTTAGCCACAATGATGACACTGGGAGGTAGACGCCTTTTCATGAAGGACATCTTCAGAATGATTAAATAGAAACTATAATCTAGTTTCACAATAGTAGGGGGAGTTAATCAATTAAATATTACATCTCACTAGGGGAGACAATAATAATAATAACAATAGTGAAGTCTCACAAGGGTTGTAATACATAGTAATGTAACATTGATGTAAAGAAACTATAACTTAGTTTCACAGTTATCCAAGGGAGCTAATACATGGTATAAATTGAAATAGTAGAAATTGTATTTCGTCAAGGGAGACTACAAGTGGCGTTAAATTGTAAGACGCACCTTGTCACGGTGATATCATTACGAGCCGCTTGGATAGAGAGATGAAAGGGGAATGGGGGGGGAGAAATGGCTGATGGTCAGTGACCCAGTCGCTATTGTTTACATCTGGCCGTTGGGCCCGAACAATAGAGCACGCTTGAATGGAGACAGGGTTCGCTCAAGGAGCGTAATCTCTAGAAGTTGAAATTAAATACAAGGGGAAATAATTCATGTCTATTCTGAGCGCAGGGTCAGTGCGCCATTAAAAATCAAGGCGATCAACCGAGATAAGATAATGATAGGATAAGATAAATAAGATAATGTATACATGGTTTACCTAAGTAATGAGTCTGGCCAGCAGGCCGATAAAATAGAATATATATACACAGTTACTTCATTCCTTGTCACGGAATGAGTATGAATATATACTTGGTAATAATACATGTTACATAAATATTATGATAGTTCCCGGTCAAGGAACTTATCAATAAAATATAGTGGGCTCGTGGCGAGCGGTAAATTAATAGTAGCTAAAGAGCTAAATACACGTGGCAAGAATTATAACTAATTCTAGTCCAGATAAAGTGGATGACTTTGACTATTTAGTCGTACAAGTCATGATAATAAAATATAATACATAAAGTGACTACTTACATAATCCAAGATAAGAATTACACAAATATGTACACAAATATAATGCACTAAATAAATGCACAAATATGTAAATACACACAGTAAGAGGCCATTAAACACAAACCATATAACAGCTTACCACCAGTCCAATATTATGAAAGATATGAAATGAATATAGTGAGCGAAAGCTCGTAAAGCTCAAAACAGAGAAGTATATCCTTTCAGCTCCTCAGAATGAAATGAGAATAAGACCATTCCCCATGTGTAGTTAAAAAGGCTAAGTTGGACAGGAAAAGGGATGGGCTTGCCATTACGCATATCCTGTCGAGTGGTCAAGGAGGCGGGGCTTCCCAGGTGTTTAGATCGTCCGCCATGCCTAGGAGAAGATTATCACTTGACCTTGCCGCGCGTTTCATGTATTGACATAAGGATGGGCCCTTATCGAATGATATCGCCAATATGGTCGGACGACAGACCGTTTGTCTTACGTGACAGGGATTAGCTGCGCGAGACAGACCTTGTTGTCGATTTGAAGAGGGTCCATTTGAACTGACCCGTTCCCCGAAGGGGGGGTGCGGCAGGATGTTAGGTCAAGATATTTAGAGGCGTGTTTATCCTTGTCGATAAAGAATGTGCAAGACGGGTGTCAGATTAAGAAATTACATCGTGACACGGATGCCTAGAGAAAAAGGGAGTGGTGGTAATAGCTTTAGATAGTCATAAGGGCTAAGCTGAGGTGATAAAATAAGATAGCAAAAAAATAAATATTTAAATGCCTAGACCGAGTGATACCTTAAGTGGGCGAAATTTATTTTTGTCACAGGCATGATGAAAACTTACAGCCTGTTCAGTTGTTGGAATTTGCCCCCCCCCGGTGGACTAAGGAGCCTGCAATAGTGTTGCGAATCACACCTATGTGACTCGGTAACCACTGCATTATTACAGGGGCGCCATAGCGCTGCTTTATGTTGTGTGAGGCCGTGATGACAGTGTTAGTATTGGCGGGCTATGGTCATGGTCCATGGCTTTGCAAAGACTATAGTACAGATTTTGAGTCAGTGACCACAACAATCAGTGTTGCCCTCAAATGTCCGTTACCGAAATGAGAGTCAATAACCTTTAAGGCTTCACAGACTGACATGGTCTCCGCATCAAAACTGCAAACACTACCACATGGTCAAAAGATTTTAACTGAGTAAGAGCCAAGAAAGTCAATGTAGGCTCCATAGCCTGCTCTTCCAGAATCTATCAGTGCCGACCCATCACTTCCCTCAGACCTCATTGTTTGTAAGGGAAGTTATACTTACTGCCCCAGTGCAGCCAACTTAAGCAAACAATAGTCACCAAATTTCATGAGCATAGCCAAAAAAAGTTTTGTGATTTCTCTTCCACCTTCAATACAAAAACGAAAGCACTTTACCATTTTCTACCAGTCGCTGGAATTCAATAAATATCAGATTTGGTTTTTGAATTTTTTTAGCTGAAAATTAGCAGGCTATTTGCACTATCGATACCTCAGAATATGCATTTTTAAAAGCTTAAAATAACGGAAA
This sequence comes from Biomphalaria straminea, assembly GCA_021533235.1. NCBI lineage: Eukaryota > Metazoa > Mollusca > Gastropoda > Planorbidae > Biomphalaria > Biomphalaria straminea. Next base: position 1,142,011 of record JADKLZ010084329.1, read on the forward strand.
TAATGTTTGGTTTCGGGGCGAAGCCCCGGATCCCACTCGAGGAGCTCACGGCGCTCCCCCGGATTCCCTAGCTGTCCCTTGGCGGTGTGTACTGTCTTTCCACTAATTATAGGAAGAGAGTATTCCAGGGTAGAAAAAACGTTTGAAAGAAAGATCAGAATTTAATGAAGATTAATTACATATATATATATATATATGTAAAGTAAAATTGTAAAGCTCCCCCCCCCCACTCCGAAAATATATAACATGCCATTTGTGGGCCGGTCTATATGATAATGCCCGGGCCGATTTTGATGCCCAGTCCGCCCCTGATGTGTAGGCCTAAGTGTATGTTTAATTGACATTTGCTTAGTGAATAATGGCTTTTGGAGGGGGTATTAGACCTATTAGCGTATTTTTTTTCAAGCAGAATTTCTTTTTCAACTAGATCTATTCTATATAGTTTCCTTGGCTTTTAAAACCGAAATAACTTTTAAGGAGTTTTCACAGCTATGTGCAAAATATTTTAATTGAATCTACAGTAGATCTAGACTCTTGATTTAAGTCACTAAAATTCACGAACTTTTTACGGCTGTGTGCAAATTATCTTCACTGAATCTATCTTAGATCTAGAATCTATTATAGACTATAGATTCTAACTCTAAGTCACTAAAATTCAAAGACTTTTCACGGCTTCAAAGAGTTAGTAATTATCTTCACCAGATTCTAGTGATTTATCGTAAATCTAGGCTCTAGTAATAAAAATTCTCTAGATCTTCGCAATATTTTGTCCACTTTTTAAGTACATATTAACTTCTTTAATCAGAAGAGTTCCATCATTGTTGTTTAATGACTGTGGTTCTAGTTCCATGACCCTTTTTTTTTTTTTTTTTTTTACAAATATCCACTGATGCATTGACCCCTAACTGTAAAATCATCTGTGTTTTCAAAAATTGTAATAATAATTTTATATCAAATTAAGCATGTATAGTTTGTGAAATATTTATCAATATATATTTACTCATAATTGTATTACAAACAAATGAAAAATAAATAAATGAGCAACTGTTTCCCACATTGTTACAAAATGTTTGCGTCAGTTTGTGACATAAATTGTACAACTTCTTTCTTTCCTATCCTGGCAATCCAGTCTCCCGTGATAATGAGGGTATCTTTTTTACAGAACTTCTTTAGTGCAGTCATCTATTTCATGCAGATGCTCTTTAGTACCTTGCTTTATAGCCGGACATTGAGGCATACACTTGGATTATTGTTATAACGTGTTAGGGCTAGCCCCATATCAAATTCAAATGGTAATTATCCTGCTTTTGACAGATTATAAACAGTTTAAATTGCAATTAGATTTTTCTTAGTGGACTATAATAAAAATTCCAGGTTGATGGTTCTTTTAATTGCCATTCTACCTGGTATTGTAACTTTTTCTTTGGTCCTCCTGGGTATTTATTTCCCTGGCATCCACATCTGGTGGGCATTCCCCTGCCTTCCACATGATACCTGGCAAGATGCTTAATAAAATGTTAATGTAACTTTGTTTTCTTTTACACCAGGACAATTAGATTAATGAGCAGACATTAAGATCCTCTAAAAGTGCCATGATGGCTGAAACAAGTCATGATGCTACTCTTGCTCTCAGATATGCATTAAAACAAATGAAAGATGAAATGGATGAAACAGACTTGTTTCCACAGCATTGTGAAGAACAAGACTTTAAGGTATCAAACATAAAAATAGAGAAGGTTGAAGAAGAAAAATCAGCCCTGTGTAGACAGCAATCAGAAAGCTGTCCCTATGCTCAAACCACAGAGTCAAACTTCGGACATCAGGTATTTTATTATTACCCATTTGTTTCATTTAAGAATTGATACTTTTGTTCCAAAAATATTATGATCATCTAAATTATTTTGCAGTACCAACACAAAATGGCATATTTTAAAATGTATACTTTCTCCACTATACATTCATTACATTGCAACTTTTAAAGTGAATATTTGTCTAGCTTACCTGAGGCGATGAACAAGATTCGCAACTTAAGTCACAATTTAGACTCTAGAGCAAATCTTGCCCTGGAGTGTCATGAGAGAAGGATGATGCTTATCAAATTTCATACTAGATTAAAAGTAATAATAATAAGAATCTTAATTATCCGTAAATTTGTCCAACAATTTGTGCATAGAACCAAACAAAACATTAGAACTATAGAAAACTAAAATATACATTTACATTAGACTCACTCATAACTAACAAGGAATAACACCCGGACACCCTTTAAAAGACACATTATATGAATTGTTTAGTCTGCAAACTAATACACAATTTATCATAGAAATAGGCATTTAAAAATTTCCTGATAATTGATCATACACATTTTCACATGAAAAAAAAATATTATACTAGATAGCCAGCACATTAAGTCTAAGAAAACGGAAACAACAGGTATAGTGCCATTAAAAGGAGAGCAGAACATATTAAATAATGATAATGAAACTAAAGCAAACATCCTAAACAAATACTTTGCGTCAGCATTCTTAGACCCAGGAGACAAAGAACATATTACTTAATGTCACACTCATTAGTTCTAGATGTCACAACTTGTATTCTTCTATGTTGAATGATGAGTGTGGTGCCGGGGATTTTCTTGAATTAAATATAATTATGAACACAGACGATCTAGGAATTAAATTGAATAACTTCCTCATAGAAATAAAACACTAGAAACTTTTATTCAAATACAACTTAAGTACAGCTTATGTACAAGATGCATATAAAAAATGAAAATGTAATACTAAGGCTCTTTCTTCAATACTATTATAGAACACACTAGAGACCGAACTTATCGCTTCCAAAGCAAAACTCAGACTGGTCTTTTTGCGCGTCCTATGTCAGCTGACCTAACTCTTTTAAAAAGAATATTTATTTTCAAATCAACCAATAGACTTGCGACAATCATTGTGACGTCATTGAGTTAAACTTGCGGCTCTGTTAAGGGACTAGACCTTTTGGGTAATTCTTGAGGCTCTGTTAGGGTTTTCTAATACTAATTTACACACAAGTTTTAAATATAATTAAATCTATAATAGCATCTGTGACACTTAATTTAAAGCAAGGAGACAACATAGTAGATATAGTACGTAGTAAAAGAAAATTGAATCCAGAAACAATTAGCGTCTGGACCTGATGGTATTCCAGCTAGATTACTTAGAACTTAGTTATGAGCTAGCACCAGTGTTCAAATAAATCTTTCAGACATCTCTTAACCAGGGATTAACCAAAGACAGGAAAGAAGCTAATGTCACCCCCTTATTTAAAAAAAGGGGAAAAATATGACCCAGGAAACTACATACCAGTATCACTAACCAGCATCACATGTATAATCATAGAACACATAAGTAGCAACATCATAAACCACTTAGACAAACGAAATGTCCTTACCCCATACCAACATGGCTTTAGGAAATATAGATCATGTGAAACACAACTAATAGGACTAATTGATGATTTTTCAAAAGGTTTAGACAATAGTGAACGAATAGATGCTATCTCCATGACTTTTAACAAAGTTCACCAATATAGTTTGCTTAAAAAAATAAAATAGTTCTGCATTAATGGTCCATAGCAACAGTGGATTAAAGATCTTATAGGGAGAGAACAAACTGTAATAATAAATGGCTCTAAATCAACACTGATAACAGTAAACTCAGGTGTACCTCAAGGAACAGTCGTAGGTCCTCTACTCTTTTTAATTTACATATAATTTACAATTTACCAAATTACATTAGTTCAGGAACAAAAGTCATATTATTTGCAGACAATTGCATAATACATAGGACAATAAAAACAACACAAGAAACAGAAATTTTACAAAGAGAATTAGATGAATTACAGAAATGGGAATCAAATTGGAGCATGTCTTTCCACCCAGAAAAATGTTATTAAGAGTTAACATAAAAACTAAAACAAATTAATTCCACTTATCTTATTCATTTAACACAGACTAAAAACGCAAAATACCTTGGTTTTTATAATAAAAGAAAAACCCTGTCATATTGATAAAACTATCAAAAAATTAATCAAAGCATTAGTGTTTATTAAAAGAAATTTCTATAAATCAAATAAGAACATAAAACTACTACTACTAATAATAATTTTATTTATAAAGCGCTGTTAACAAACAAAATGTAGGCTCAAGGCGCTGTAAAAACATTACAAACACAAATATGAGACATGACAAACTAATTTAAAAAATATCTCTTATAGGTCTTGATGTTCTTCTTAAAAGTGGTGTAGCAAGTTGTCTGTCTTAGATCAATGGGGAGTGAGTTCCAAACCTTTGGTCCGTGAACTGAAAAAGCCAGCTGACCGTAGGGAAAAATGTGGCACCACTTAAAGCGTTGAGTCCATTGAGCGTAGGGCTTAAAGCGTTGAGTCCATTGAGCGTAGGGCTCTCTGTGGGACATATATATATATGTCGTAATCAGTTCGCTAAGGTACAAGGGCATCTCATTGTTGTATATACACTGATGACAAAGTGTGGCGACCTTGTAATCAATTCTTGCTTTTACGGGTAACCAATGGAGCTTGCGCAAGAGCGCAGTAGCAGAATCTCGTCTTGTTTTTTTAAGAACTATTCGTGCAGCGTTTTTCTGAATACGCTGCAGCTTGGCTATTTTGTCGTCGGGTATACCTGCTAGCACAGCGTTGCAGTAGTCAAGGCGGGAGAGTATGAATGCCACAGCTAGCATTTTTGTTGACTTCGTTGTTAGGTATGGTCGGATAAAGATCCTTGCAGAGCTGCCTTATGTGTGAGTCGAAAGATAGTTGAGTCAAAGAAAACTCCAAGATTCCGGACTACATTGGACATAAGAAACTTGGCAGTTCATAATAAAAAGTGAGTCTGTGCTCTCGACTTTTGAGACATTGTTCCGAGTGCCAATCTTGATTATTTCTGTCTTGTCTTCAATCATCTTGAGCTAATTCTCAACCATCCTATCGCTCACCCTTGCAACGGTACCACTGATTTTCTCTGCCAGATGCGACACCTCTGAGGGTACTGAGGAATCGTATTACCGTGTGTAACCGGCAAAGAAATGGTATAAGATGCCTGTTGGCCGTATGACACCGCTGAGCAGATATGTATACATAGTGAACAGTACTGGTCCTAGAACTGATCCTTGGGGTACTCGCACCGTACTCCGTACTTCAAGAGTAAGCTTGTTGATTCTGTCCGACTAACAACGACACTTTGGGTGCGTTCAGTCAGGTAGGTTCCAAGCCACTTTAGGACGATTTCTGCTAAACCAAAAGTGGCAGAGAATCTGGCCTTCATAATGTCATGGTCAAGCGTATTAAAAGCTGCGGACAAGTCTAGCATGGAAAGAATTGATATGTGGCCTATGTCGGAATTGTGAGGTAAGTCGTTTAGTACCCTGACCACGTCTGTCTCTGTGCTACGTCACTTCCTATATGCAGATTGAAATTCTTCCAAGAGACAGTACTGTTCAAGATGAGAAAGAATTTGTGCTAACACGATGCGCTCCAGAAGCTTTGACAGGAAGGGGAGATTTGATACAGGGCGATAGTTTTTTAGACATTCCGGGTCAAGACTGGATTTCTTCAATAAGGGCCTGACAAGTGCATGCTTAAATTGCTGTGGTACAATGCCTGAAGTCAATGAAGAGTTCACAATGTTAGTAATTGTAGGTACACGCTCATCTAAACATTCAAGGAGCAAAGAAGTTGGAATGGGATCAAGGTCACATGACTTCTTTGGCATCTTTAAATTAGTACTTTTGACATAATCTTCAGATACACACTTAAACTCGCAAAAAGGAAAATTTTGAAAGATTGGAGAGTGGTCAAGCTGTGATGAGAGGGAGGGCATGTCATTTCTGATCTGCTCAATCTTGCCAATGAAGAATCTATTGAAGGAATCAGGGAGTTCAGATACTGGGATAGATGACGGCAAACTTTTTTTATTAGCTCCCCCTAACATTTCAGCGGTGATCCTAAATAGCTGCTTCGAAGAATCAAAAGTTTTGATTTTTTGTCGAATATGACTAGCTTTTGCATCTCTAATCATACGGTTCACCTTGTTTTTTTCTAGGATGTATATTTGTCTATGTATCGTCAGACCTGTCTTTTGAAATGTATGTTCGGCACGTCGGCGAATAAGTTTGGCAGTCTTTATGTCTTCCGTCATCCAGGGTGCAGACGGCCTAATTGAGACTGTATGAGTGATAAGATTTGCATGGCTGTCCAGCAATTTTTTTAAGCAAGAATTGTAATTGCTCAGGATGTCTGTGTTGCTCTGTTGCAACAGCAAAGAGGTCACATCCATTTAGAACGAGGCAATGTCTATGGCTTTAAGTTTACTGAAAGTCACATTTTTCTTTGGCTTTTTTGCTTTAGTTAGGCGCATTTCAAAGTGCACAAGAAAATGATCTGACAAGCCGTGGTCTAAGACATTCAGATTGGCTATAAGTTCACTTGCATTTGTAACAATCCAGTCGAGAGTATGGCCTTTAAAATGTGTTGGAACATTTATCAGCTGGTCTAAGTTGCGTCAAAAATAGCTAAAATGTTATTTAACCTTGGTGAGGCCTATAATCGAATATGATCCTCTGTTTGGGACCCCTCAACTCAAGAAAAAATTTAAGAAACTGGAACAGACACAAAGTAAAGCAGTGAGATTCAAAACAAATGAATATTCACATTTGACTAGAGTAACAACTTTTGTAAAATCACTAAATTAAAAAGCCTTTAGGAAAGAAGACTCAAAAGTAAAGTAGCAATTATACACAAAATACTAAACCATAATCTTCAAATCCAAAAACAAAATTTAATAAAATACTCAGAAAGACACAAAGATAAAGGCACATTCCTCGTCCCATATGCTAGGACAAATCTGCACTAATGCTCTTTCTTCCCCAGTGCCATTAGAGCATGGAATGGGTTGCATGACCTAGCCAGGAAAACCAGTGACTTGGCAGAATTTAAGTCATTGGTGGATATGCATGACTGAATGCATGACGCGTAGGACGTAATCATCTTCTTTTTTGAAGTAACATCTATCTAAGATAAGATAAGGCGTGTTAGCAACTTGTTTATCAAATCTTAAACGTCAGTGCGTGCAATGTCACTAGATACCCTCTGATTACAGCAAAAGAGAAAGAATTTTAGAATAAAAAATTCCGGAAGTCAATTTATAAAGCGGTTTCTCTTTTTAAATTAGAGCAAGCTAACTACAATTTGTCAATATTAGTTTGCAAGCTTTAATTTTGAATAATTTATTTTTGTTTCAGTTCACCTTTTGTTTCTTCTTTCTCCCTTTATGCCCAGCACCCCTTTCTAGCCCCCTTTGTTCCCAGTGCCCCCTACAACCCCATTTGATTCCACTGCTCCCCAAAATATTGAAAACGCCCCACAGGGGACGGTAGTGCCCCCGTAGAAGACCAGTGATCTAGACCTATAAAAAGTTAGAACAGCCAATTTAACTCTGATGTGGTTTAAAGTTTGGGTTTGGTTCGCTTCGGTTTTGGTTCAGTTCATTTCCCATCTCTAGTATTGACGGTCTGAATATGATTAACAAGAACTACTTTTAAAAAAATTTTGTGTGTTTTTTTTGTTTTTTTTTTGTATGTTTTTTTTCTTTTCTTTTTTTAGACTAAATAAGAAGGAAATGCGTATTTTCAGATGATAAACAGTACTTGCATATTTTCCTGTCACTTTGCATACAAAAAACGCAACATGCATATTTGTAGGCAACTCCGATTTCATTAATGTTATCACACATCTGATTCAAACTAATTGATACAATTGAACTTAGTATAAGCTTATTGTTTTTTAGAAAGTGCTGGCATTTTTTATATCTTACCGTACTTATTATTATATATATTTTTTTTTATTCAAGCAGATACAGGAAATCAAATCAAAAAGAGAAATGGATTCAGAAAGTTGTGCATTTGCGACAATCAAAAAGGAAGGCAAGAAAAAAATCCATCCTAATGAGGCTATTTTAGGCAAAGAAATTCAACATTCTTGTTGTTCTCTAAAAGAAAATGCCCAGTGTAAAATAAGTCTTAAAGAATACTCTGACTCTTCAAGTTTAAAACAGCACCAGAAAATTCATACTGCTGAAAAATGTTTCAAATGCCAAATATGTCTAAAAGAATTTTCTCTGTCTTATAATTTAAAATACCACCAGAGAATTCATACTGGTGAGAAACCTTTTAAATGCCAAATATGCCTAAAAGAATTTTCTTGGTCTTGTAATTTAAAAAAACACCAGAGAATGATTCATACTGGTGAAAAACCTTTTAAATGCCAAATATGTCTAAAAGAATTTTTTTATAGTCATACATTAAAAGAACACCAGAGAATTCATACTGGTGAGAAACCTTTTAAATGCCAAATATGCCTAAAAGAATTTTCTTGGTCTTGTAATTTAAAAAAACACCAGAGAATAATTCATATTGGTGAAAAACCTTTTAAATGCCAAATATGTCAAAAAGAATTTTTTTATAGTCATACATTAAAAGAACACCAGAGAATTCATACTGGTGAAAACCCTTTTAAATGCCAAATATGTCTAAAAGAATTTTCTTATAGTCATACATTAAAAGAACACCAGAAAATTCATACTGGTGAAAAACCTTTTAAATGCCAAATATGTCTAAAAAAATTTTCTTATAGTCGTACATTAAAAACCCACCAGAGAATTCATACTGGTGAAAAACCTTTTAAATGCCAAATATGTCTAAAAGATTTTTCTCAGTCTGGTAATTTAAAAAACCACCAGAAAATTCATACTGGTGAAAAACCTTTTAAATGACAAAATTTGTCTAAAAGAATTTTCTCATAGTCATACATCAAAAGAACACAAATAATACAAACTGGTGAAAAACCTTTTAAATGCCATATATGTCTAAAAAAATTAGTTAAGTCTTATTGTTTAAAAACGCACCAGAGAACTCAATACTGGTTAAAAAAATGGAAATGCCAAATATATCTAAAAAATTTTCTATCGACTTTTTCAAACTCCAGTAACCCCTTATATAGATATTCTGGTTCAGATTTAATAAATCACTAAGTCATTTAAACTGTTTAATAAATATGCCCAACAGACTTACAGGTGATACAGTATGTCAAAAGTGAATTTTCTAAATGTTTAGATGTAAAAAAAAAGATGTCAGATGTCATCAAGAGCAGAAAAATAGAATAATTGATAACATACTACTTCAATATTGAAATGTAGGTATCTCTGGCTTTGCAAGTAAATCTTTTCTAACTGCAGTAGTTGGTGTAGCAATGGTTCAGAGGGGCCCGCATAGGAGTTTTAAAAAAACAACTTGGTGTTGACTTACAGAATAAATATATATACGTTTCTTATTTTGCTGCTTAGCATTTTTTTTTGTGTTACTGTGTTGATGTTTTTTTTTTTTCTGAAAAATATTTTTAAAAAATAAGTTAACCTGTGTGATGCAAAAACATTTTTGAAAGTTCATTTGGCACTAATAGTGGGATAAATAACCAGTTGACATGACTATTGGTAAACATTCATTAGCTGGAATATATTTGATTTCTCTATGATTTAGTATGTTGAAGAAATAAATATTTGTATCAGATGCCTTACCCTAATTGAGATCAAATAATTTAAAATATATAATCATTTAGAAGGGGTGAAAGAAGCAATAATACATCAGACACTGAAACATAATTTAGAAATAGAAAAACAAAACCCAATTAACTGCCGTTATTCTGAGAGACACAAAGATGCATTTCTTGTTCCATATGCTAGGATACATTTCTACAAGAGAATGGAATGGGCTGTCCAAAGCAGCCAAACTATGAGTATTAGGTAATATTTTTTTTTATAACTAGTAAAAATCATGATGATGCTATCATATTTCTAGAAAATTATTATTGTTTTGAAAAATTTGTAAAAAAAACTCTATTTGTCAATAAATTAACTTCATTTTTGTCAGTTATATACAGAATGAATGTATTTTTTTAAAATTCAAATATCATATCGTATAGTCATTTCTTTCTTTCTTTTTTTTTTTTTCTTTGTGAATGTGAATTTTATAAAATTTTAATTATTGGAAAAAAAAATACATAATTATTGCCTAATATAAAAAAAAAATTAAATGGTTTTAAACATAGATAAATTAAAAGACCTTTCAATTTCAAACAAATTGATTTATAACACTCAATAAAATACTTTAATTTAACAAAGTTATGCCTGCCAAGTAACAGAAGACTCTCAGTCACTGACAAATTTCTAGAAAAACCGTCAGTCTAAGAAAATGGAAACAACAGGCATAGCGTCATTACAAGAAGACAACGCATGACGATAATGAAACTAAAGCTAACATCCTAAACAAATACTTTGCATCAGCTTTCTCAGCCCCAGGAGACAAAGACTCTTTTTTCTCCTAATTAACGATATATCGTCGTTGATTTAAACTCAATAAATTCAATAACTTTTTTTATTATATAAACTTTAATTAAGTGTTTTATATTTTTTTAAAAGTCTGGATTATCCTAAAATATTATGCCAAAAGTAATGTTCTCTGATTACAAACGAAAAAGTTTTGAAGATTTATCATATCAGTGTAAAATGTATAAATGTAAAAATAACTAGTTTGTCAGAACGTGGGAAATAATTACGGATAGAAAGAGTTAATTTAAACCAAGTAGACAACAAAGGAGAGATAGATGTACCGGTACAGGAAAATGGAACCCAAAAACTATTAGCCAACATTAAGCCCAATAAAGCGTCTGGACCTGATAGTATTCCATCTGAATTACTCAAATAACTAAGCGATGAGCTAGCACATGTGTTCAAAATACTTTTTCAGGCATCTCTTAACCAGGGCAGAGTACCAAGGGACTTCAGGGAAGCTAATGTCACCTCTCTATTTAAAAAAGGAGAAAAATCCGACCCAGGAAACTACAGACCAGTATCACTTACTAGCATCACATATAATGTCATAGAGCAACATCATAAACCAATATAGTATACTTAATTACTTAATATCCTTACTCCGTACAAACATGGCTTTAGGAAATATAGATCTGCCGAACACAATTAATAGGACTAATTGATGATGGACTGTCGTTTGGATATATAGATAGTCCCGGGTTCAAACCCTGCCCGCTCCCATCCCCCGTCGTCCTGCGGGAGGTTTGGACTAGGAAGTAACTATCTTCAATTCTGAAGGAACATCCGAAAAATGTAAAACATTTAACTTAACATTTGTACACCTATCTATATATATATTTCTCAAAGTAAAAGGTCAAACGAGCAACATGCAACAAGTAAATAGGGAAGATCCCATGGCGCACCATGGTGTGAATAAAAAATGGTGCATCCCAATCCGCACTTTTTTCATTCACGAAACAAAATAACAGAGACGTAAATAAATATAGACTGGAAAAAGGAAGTAACTTCAAGTGTAACGTGAAAACATGCACATGTATCTACTATTGAATTCGGATTTCCAAATTATGAAAAATGTAAAAATTGCTTTATCCCCAGTCTTAGAGATTAAACACAATTTATAAGTATAAAAATAAAGTAGGCCTACACACAATTGCAATGCACACATTTTTGTTTCATAAAACTCTCTTATGAATTTGTGTAGTGAATGGAAGAAAGGTTAAAAAAGTGGAAGCCAGAAGAGATTGTTTTGTGTGATAAGAATGACTACCAATACACAGATAGATACTACTCTCAGGTTTGACTTTAGCGAGGGAAATCTCTTATATCATGTTAAAAATGATTCAATTTAATAATTTATACACCTAAAAATTAGCACGGGACCAAAGAAAGTGCAGGGCCCACTGCGGTCGCATATGTTGCAGTGCCTAAGGACTGCCCTGCAAAATAGCGGCGAATGATATGAAAAATTTAAAAATTGCATTACATGTTTCCAACATGACAAATACAAACTTTTCTTGATTATAGATGTGTTAGTGCTCCTGGGACTCATTTAAATCGACAGGATGGCGCGGGGAATCTGTTGTAAGTAATAAAATGGCTTAATTTAATCATTTTTACACTTTAAATTAGAGCGGGTCCTATAAAATTGCGTGTCCTATGAAATGCGGGCCCCACTGCGGTCGCCGGCCCTGGTAAATAGCGGCGTATGCTATGCCGCCGGTCAACTAGTATTAAAAAAAAAAAGCAACAAAACCTTTCTTCTAGATACCGGTATATTTCTTTTTTTTTTTTTCTTCTCCATTAGAAATAGTTAACTTTTGTTTTTTGCGAATGTAGTCATTCCGACATTCGGATTAAAAAGAGTAGAGTTGTCCCTGAATCATATGATTTACTGGCAGACTTTAAGACAGCCGTGACTCCATTGTCATATGCTTTAGTAGGGTATATTCTGGTATTCCTAAATAATAGGTAAATAGACAGTAGGCTAATTAGCTGCCATTATATGTGTTCAACTTTATCACCCTAGACATCACTTTTGATTTGCTGTTATGTGTACTTTGCAGCAATTGGAATGTTTCAAGTTATTATTATAGCTTTTATATAGCGCTACTTTCATGCTTATAGCATGCTCAGAGCGCTTTGGTCCAATCTCATTGGTGCACCAGTGGGGGGAGGGGGGTATCTAGGAGTTGGTTTCCCGTTCTGCCTTTGGGCGCTCAGTAAACACAACTCTGACCGAGACGGGTGTCGAACCCTCGTTCTAGGTGGCCAAGCTGAAGCCGCACTTGGCTTCTCGACCACGCTTCCCACACTAGCTGCTACGTTGTTTGTTTTGTTATCATACATGTGAAGTTTCAAGTTCAGGTGTTTTAATGACCGCGGGGCACTGGGCGAGTGTCTTGTGTGGGGCTCTGGGCCGTAAGGATAAACTATATATACCGTACCACATCTGATGTCACGCAAACCGGCCAATCCGTCTCTTACGCTGTAACAATAACAAGACCCTATGTCCGTCTTAACGATGTTGGCCTTCCTTATTCTTGTTCCAAAACATAGAACATTGCGTCGCCATTGTTGGCTTACTATTGGCCGCGCTAAGTGCTATAAGTATTATGATTGTTTTGGCAAAAGACAATTCTTTCAATTTAAAAAAGTTAAAAAAATTACTCCCATGGCCATAGCCTATTGGGAAAAAAATACACATAGGCGGAAGCAATCAATCCAAATATTTTATTTCGTATATTAGCATCGACATCCAATCGGATTTTATTAGGAAAATCTGTGGTGATAAAGTTTGTGACAATAAAATCTCCGACCGCGCCCCCCCCTCAAGTGCGGGGCCTGGGCGGCTGCCCCACTTGCCACCCCCTAAAGCCGCCACTGATTGGCTAGATCCCAATTATTTTGTTTTGCTAGAGCTTAAATTTTAATCCGAACCTGAAACCGAACAGAATATTAAATCGAACCAAACCTGACTCGAACTTTATAAGATGGGTTCAATTTCTATGTCTAAGAATCGCGTCTTCAAACTCTGTGAGGCGTATTGTCTGACCCTATCATAATGTTGGTGTAGATTGCAAAAAATCAGCTTGTCAAAAACTTTCGTGTGTATCCATCTTTGTCGTTTTCATTCCGTAGACTGTGGTAATTACGTTTCCAATAAGTTCATCAATTGTCATTTATTTTAAGTTTCGGAAATTTTCTCTTCCGCCTTGTGCCCTTGACATCAAATTGTAAAGTCAACTTTTACCGACATTGTGGGCAGTCTTCTTAGCCAGTCAAGTGGAACCGTGCCTTTAGCATGTACGTGTTGACCCGACGTTGTAGATTTGCATATATGTGTTGACCCGACGTTGTAGATTTGCATGTGTGTGTTAAACCGGCGTTGTAGATTTGCATGTGTGTGTTGACCCGACGTTGTAGATTTGCATGTGTGTGTTGACCCGACGTTTTAGATTTGCATGTGT
>JADKLZ010084329.1:1211115-1229700 GCA_021533235.1 Biomphalaria straminea
GTTTTATTCATGGAGAGTAGATTAATTTATACATATGCTTAACCAGGATTTTTTTTTCATGGGGAGGGGGAACAGGTGTTCGTTCTTACAAATTCTTATCATTCATTAGTTATTAAGAGTAAAATATTCGCTCTTACAAAATGGTCATTAAGGAGGAATAGTCTTTTAAAACAATGTATTTTTTTTATAGCTTGTTTAAAACTCAATAGCTGTTAGTATCTCCTCTTTTATATATCTAGATCTTCTTTGTATTTTGATCTTGCTCACTTACTTTACTCATTTTCTTTTTTTTTTTTCTACTTTATTTTTAAACTATATATAAACAAAAACAAAAGGTAAACAAACCTAGCTTAACATTTTTTTTATTGACCCGAAAGTAATCAAAGTGTTTTAAGCACTATCACATACACAGTATGTTATATATACAAGTTTTTGTTTGTGTATGCACTCATTTTAAGAATTTTATATTTAGTGACTAATTTTGTTTATGTCCCTGTCCAGCATCGAGTAACTAAGCTATCACCTAGACCCGCAGGAGCTGAGGAGCTTACAGAGATCTTGTCAAAATCCTTGAAAAATTATTAATCCATTGTCAACATATCAACATACCAATAAATACCAGCTCATCAGGACAGTTGAGATTAAAACAGAAATGTGTTTTTTCTTTCTCATTTTAAAATTTATTTCTATATAAATGTAATGTTGCTTTTTCTTTTCTTTTCTTAACACTTAATTGAAGTTAAATAGTCATTAACTGATTCTGAACATATCAACATGTGCTATTATCTGAACTCAAAACAGAATAAGAAAAAAAGGGCCATTGGGATACCAAAAATGTTGAAGTATCTTCAAATATGGATTTTACCAATTCAGCCTTAGATCTTAGGCATGAAAATTTTTTTGCAATGTAGAAAATGAAATGTAAATGTGACATCATGAATCTTTTTCAGACACTTTTGGAGGGGAGGAAAGAAATAATGTTGAAATAAATAATAATTAGTTTCAAAGATTTTGGAAATGTCCATTATTGCATGTGGCTGTTCAGTCCCACCGGCATCTATTCCTTGTCTATGCTTTCACATTCAATGCAGATTAAGTTATTTTCTGCCATGGGTGGAAGTTGACTTCACATTGTTTCAACATATCTTGAGTGTCGGCTATTGATTATGTGTGAGAGTCTTTGTAAGAGTACTCAAAAATCAAAACTATATTGATTAATTTATTTTAAAAAAAAATAAAGCAACAAAAGGATAGCTTTTCCATTTATTTTGGTTTTTATTCCAATATTGAAATTTTCTACCTTCCATTTATTCCCTCTGTTTATTTATTGATGGTTTCTTTATGTATAATTTAAATGAATGGTCTTCTATTTGATCACAGTCTATGCACAAGATTTAGTACAAATTATATAATTTTCAATAACCTTAGCCAGGTATTAGTAAATATTATTCAACAAATAATACTGATTCATCAATCCACTTTTGTTTTGTTGTCTTATGATGTCTAACAATTTGTAATGTTTATATTCACAAATATTTTTTTTGTTCTTAATCTGAAGGGTATGAATACTGAAGATATTAATTACAACACTTATGAGAAATAACTTCCTTACAAAAAATCTCCACATTACATCTAAAGGCAGATGCTTTGTTAACCCTTTTCTGCCTAACTTCTAAAAGAATATTTCTGAAGTGGGTGACTATTGATGTTTAATGTGGGTGAGACAAATTTTAAGTGCTGGGGACTAAATAACTTATAAGTATACAAGCTCAGTATATTGTAAGATATCTGCTAGCATTTAATGTTTTATTACATTTTTGGGTTGTGCATTGCTAAATAATGCCACCTTTATTTAATAAAATGTATAAAACAAAAAGTTTCATCAGAGAGTTATGGATTAACTTGGCATTATTATAATTTGTTTTTATATGAAAGTAGCCAATCAGGAGTAAACACAATTTTTTGTTTTAGTTGCTAACTGAAGGGGTCAAGAAGAAACAAAAAGCAGTTTCCTAATTTTTGTATACACCATGGACTCCCCAACTTGATAGCCAATGAGAAAAAAAAAGGTGGTAATATTTCTTCCAATATTTTTAGAACTTAGTTGTTTTCCAATTCATCATGTAACCCTTGTTTTAAGCTCCAACTTTAAAGTTTCTAATAGCTTTTTAGTTGGTCACAAGATGGCTGTCCAAGATATTGCTTTCAGACAGGAATGTGTACAACATTTGTTAGCTTAAGGGAAAAAAAAACTCTCAAAGTCATTTCTTTGCAACTTATTGAATGACACTTTTTCTTCAAAAACTTCATTATAACAAAACATGTAAATATTAAGTTGTTATATAATTCAAAATTAAGCATGTCTAATTACAAGCAGGCATATCAAATTTGTAAAAATATTGTACATTCTCATGATAGAAATACCTATTTAGCTGAGATCACTGCAGTTCAGAAATGTTAAGTAGCTCTGTTTTTGATGTTAAGAATGTTCATTAAGTATGCAGCTGACTTTCTATCAATTAAGATTATAAAGAAGTCATTTATATACAACTGGTTGGAGCTTGTAATGTAAGTAGTCTTTCTTGAATGTACATTTATTGCTTTGATTTGTTTGTAATGTCTTTAAAATTAGAGGTATCCAAATATATATTATATAAAAGATATTGTTATCACTTTACAAATATTTAATGTTTTCAAACATTTTTCTATATGGCAATTGTTTACAAATATAAACATTATTTTTATATTTATATTATTCAATATATTTTGTACAGTATTGGTTCTTTGTCTTGGAGATTGATGCTGCAGTAGTCTGGCACAGCCCACTTGAGGGTGTTGATGGTTCAGTAGTTCTAATTCTATTGTTTTTGTAATTAGACAATATGTGTGTATCTCTTTATTGGGTAGTTGATTTGTATGTCATGGTTTAATTATAACAGACTTTGAGTGTTTATTATGCTAATATATTTGATATTTATTTACACTGTTTGTTTGTCTATTATAAATCAGATTTACTATAAAGGTGATTATAATAAAGATGTTTACAATTTGCTTTATCTTATAAGAGTTTGTTAGTGTTCTGTTACATTCTGTGTCATAAAACATTCATACCGGTATATAATGATATTAAATTATTTCAAACTTTTTCAAATATTTTCAGCTTTAAAATGTGGGTCATAAAAAAAAGATTAGCTAACTTTTTGTTGTCTTTATCTTTCATTGGCCAAAACCAGTGTTTCTCAAACTTGTGCTTCTTACAGTAGTGTTTGGGAGGGTGTTTAGAATATAATGAAAAAAGACAACATACTTTAGAGCTTGATTATTAGTATAGCACAAAATTCTGTTTAGGTTTTTTTTTAATAAATGTAAATAATAAGTATAGAATCCAAGTTAACGTTGTACATTTAAGCTAGTTTATTTAGTGCTTTTTGTCGTAGATAATTTTTTATTGTTTTATTTACTAGAAAAGTTTTTTTCTGGGGATAGTATTGGATAAACAGCAAGGGGCTGGGGTTTTCTTTTTTTTTTCAGAAATAGTATTTCTTGGTTAAGTTTTACTTCTATCTGGCAAGTTGGTCTAGGGAGAGCACTGCAAGTTTCCCCTCATCAGGGTCCAGGTTGGAGCCCTGGTGAAAAGAGTTTTCCTGTGTTTTGAGCTTCATAATAAATTTTATTCTCATAGTAAGAAGAGTGCAAGCAAAACAAAAAGTTAATGTAAAAAAAGATGGGACAGGCTGATATTGAAGTGTATTCGTGACATTAAGCACAAGGTTCATTCTGGTATAAAAAAAAAATTGCAGACCAAATGAATTCTAAAAAACTTGCCAATACTATGATATGAAAACATTCGAGTTACATATAGTGCACGTACATCTGTAACAGGCCTGATCGTTTTAAGATCATTCGTGTTGCCGAGGACCTTTTTATTTTCTGTCAAACAAAAAAGTTATCAACTGTACAACAGTTGGGAGAAGTTCGTCAATTCTAGCAATTAAAAGGAGACGATCCACGTTAGCAGAGACGTTTGAAATGCCAGCTTTAAACAGTTATAATTTTTTATCGTGACTGGATCTTTCAGATGAGATACAAAGATATGCTAACGCCGGAGACAAACTCTTTTTCATTGACTCACTCCGTTCTGCCCATGGCCCAACATACCAGACTATGGCGCCTCCAAGAACTGCCGACGTTCTCGTCATGTTAGCCCGAAAAGCTGATATTCTCCACTTGTGAACAGTGCACTAGATTTTGATTTTTTTTTTTATGGCAAAAGAGTTGTCTCTAAGGCAATAGTGCAGGAAACAGTTGAAACGAGACTTGGTGACGTCAGTTTGAGATGCAATAGGACAAATGAAAAGACTAGTCGCCTGGATCGTATGGGCTTCCAGCAGAAGTTCTTAAAATGGGTAGGCTGCTCTGTCATAACTTACTGTCACAAGAAAAAAATCATTGCTAGAATAAGGCTATTCCTTTACCAAAGGATCAAATTTCATATCGATGTTCTCTCTAAGACTAAAAGCCAATGTGGATTAGAGTTGGTAGAGGTATATTGGACATGATTTTCACTCGAAATCAATCGTGTTTTCTTTTTCTTATTCTAAATAAGTCTTTGTCCTCCTTATCCTCCTTTGGATATGTAGATGTCTAGTGACCCTAATTAGGATGCTGTAACACTTCCTACCGAGGCCATTGGCCACGGCCCTTTTTTTTTAATTTTTATTTACTTTTTTTTTTTTTAAACATTTGAATAACGTTTCGGATGCCCCAAAATATGGCCGCCTGCGTGCATATCTAGAGGCTTGTATCATACCACAGGGGATAGTTAAATTGGAAGAAGAAAGGGAGCAGAAGTATCTGTGTAAATACAAATATTTTTACTAATTGTTTTTGTTTAGCACTATTTCATGCTTTTAGCTTTTTTATGATCCTATCACTTGTCAGTTGAAACAAAATTGGGGGGGGGGGGGATATCTGTATGACTTTGATGGTGATCGCTTTTTTAGATGCATTTAAATAAAAGTTGAACCACTTGAAGTCGAACTCGAGGGTTCAAGCCTCTTTAAGCCACTGTGCCAGCGAAGGGCTTACGGAAATAGAAGGTTTTATAGTTATTTATTTTTAGTTTGATCTTCGACCTAATTCTTTACACGAAGGGGGCTAATTCTACTTATAGGGCCTACCACCAAATTCTTTCCCTTGTTATAGACCAAGCAAAATAATTAATTACCAATAGTTATATGGTTTAATTTTTTTCATTGATCCTTTTTTTTTTTACATGTACAAGAAATAATTGTGCTAAATTTCTGTTCTGTTGTCACAGATTAATAAACTACTGTAGACTTTACAATTTAACAATAAATAATATAACGAGACTGTCTTCATTAAGGTAGACAAGGAGAACTCTTTATTTCCGCTCTATCTTTTACGTTCACTCAAAAACATAAACAATAAACAATGACGTAATATATTTTATATTAGCACAATTTCAACTTGATCTGAGGTTGGGTGTGGGAGAAATAACCTGTGCAAAGTTTTTACCAGAAAGATAGATGAGTTGATCCTAACTTTTTTTTTTTTTTTTTTTTTTGGGAGGGAGCTTATATAAGGAAAAAGCTGCAAGTTTACAACAACGTGTCTCAATACTGTAAGAATTATTAAGTTTTTACCACTATTTCATTAATTGGCTACTATTTTTATATTGATTCATGTTTTGCTAGGGCAACGAGTAATCATGCAAAGTTTCAACTTGATCCCAGAATGGGAAGTGGGAAAAATCAAGTGTACAACATTTGTACCAGCCAGACAGACGGAGTGAGTTGATACTTTGTACAAATTGAAACAAACAACGAAAACAAAAATCGATTTGAGAACGTTGACCATTGACATTCACATTGTGTAACTGAACGTGGAAAGATATTTGTTCTTACAAGTAGATGTATAATGAGGAATAACTGGTACATTTTTTTTTTAAATTAGAGTGTTAAGTGAGATAGCACGTGATGTGAGTGAGTCAGTGAGTTGTTTGGGTTTATAGTTCTAGATCTGGTCTACATTCTGGCAATTTACTGCTATGAATATGATTGAATCAAGGAACCAATCTGGCATTGTTTTTACAAGTCGGAAGTCTCGATTTGGGTTTCTAAAAACATTCTCAGTATTAAAAAAGAAACGAACACATTCGCATTTACACAGATCTGGAATCTGGAGTGTAATTAACAATTGTTTTGTTTATAGTCTAGAAATAAATTAGACATAGTAGATCTAGGTCTAGATCCTAAGCATAGATCTAGCCTAATACTAATAGTAGATCTATAATATAGACTACTGAGCATTGACTAGATCTTGTATTAAGTCTAGATAGATTAGGTTAGTCAAAGTCTTCTAAGTTCTAACAGTAACAGTAACACTAGTCACTTCAGACCAGTACTTGAGTACTGAGTAGAGATCACTAGACTAAGTCACTAACTTGACTAACATCTTCTTATGTCTTATAACATTTGTGATTTGTGTGAATTTGTGACTTGACTTGATTTTGATGACTTACACTAGTTACACTTTAAAGTTACAGTACAAGTACACTGCTAACAGACTTTCACTTTTGAAGTTTTCAGAGTCACTATGATGACAAAGTCAAGTGACAAAGTCTAAGACTTAAGGTTAAGTCATAAGACTTAAAAAAAGACTTAAAAAGTCTCTTAAAGACTAAGAGTCTTTAGTTTAGTAAATATCAATACTTAATTACTTTCTCTATGAGTTATGAGACTAGATCTATCATAATCATTAAAAATTATTTTTAAATCATTCAAAATGATTCATAATAAAAATAAATGATTAAATGCATAACATTGAGTCAATATATTAATATTGACAAGTTAGATTTTAAAATGACAGTGATTAGACTCTAATAGATTAAATATGTATATTAATTTTTAGTCACATTATCATAGATTGATATATTATCAATGATATATATATATCATAATCATGACTAGATCTAATTACAGTATAAATGAGTATTTAATTTATTATAATATTATATTATAAATATATATTATCAAATAAAAATCAATGTTGTTTTCTTGTGAGTTTTCTTCTCTACTTAAAGTTAAAGTTTAAAGTCTAAGTTACTACTAACTTGTAAGACTTGTGACTTCTCTTAAAGTAAGAATTCTAGATCTAGATGATCTTAGTCTTAGATGTTAAATTTTAATTATAATATTAATTTTCTTAAATATTATAATTATTATCATAATTAAATACTAAAATCTAGATTAGCGATGCCCAAAATTGGAAAAATACTTCCAGCGTGCCAGACATGGTTCTATACATATCCCCAAAATATCGGCATAAAAATAAAAGTGTAGAAAATCTCCCTCCAAAAAAAAAAGTTAGAAAAAAAAATTTCCAAATGCACTGTGAATCTTTCACTTGTGACTCACTTGTTAGGACCAGTTTGAGAAAGGGGTTGGGGTGGGGGGAGAGAAAGAAGAGGGTATCTGGGTGAAGATTACAGGGATCACTTTTTAAATGCATTTTATAAATTAAAAAAGTTGTACAATTTGAATTTGAACTTGAGGACTTGCGCGCCTCAAGTCAATACAATAACCATTGTGCTAGCATAGTGCTTATGAAAATAGAAGGTTTTACAGTTATCTATTACTAGTTTGAGTTTTTTAAGCCATGACTTACTTCTCCAAAGAAAGAAAGGGTCTAATACAACTTATGCCACCACATCTGGCAAGTACCTTTCAATCTAAAATCAGTGAGTTTGATGTCATTTGTTTCTGTGGCTCACACTTAACTAGGGTCTCATGGGGCCAGTACAACAACTGTTAGGTACCTATTAAAGCTGCGTGGACTCTAGTGTGTCCTCAAAGTCCCGAAATAAAACTTTCCAGCTTGCACTAAGATTTAAACCCTGCACCAATTATTTTACCGCTCAGATAGCACACTACATCATCTTTCAACACATGAATTCACCCACGCACATTCATCAGTCACACACACATCCATTCATTCATCTCATGCTAAACCATCTATCTCATTGATTTATTAATCTATCCCACACTCATTTATAAATCCATTACACACACATCATCCAGTCCACGATCATCTATCCATCACAGGCTCATCTTAACCATTTGTATTTAGTTTTCTGTGTTTCCTCCTTTTATTTTTAAGAACTCATTTGGTGCACAACGTTTCATTGTAAATACTTTATAGAAACAATTTCATTGTTCCCCCACCCAACAAATAAACAGCAACAATCAAACATTTAACCTTATAGGATACTAAATTCATGAGCAAAAAGTATATATGTCTGGAGAGATAGGTATAATGCGAGCTTTTCCATTGGAAAGGATTTCTTAAATTGATTTGTTTCCTTGTTTCAGGTTTTGGGAAAATGAAAAGTATATTTTCCTGTTTGTGTATGTTAACAACATGGCTTTTGAGCTCATCCACTGCTACATTTTATACAGATAATGATCTTGGACAGTCTGTTCCCATGGGAAAGATTGAGCCTAGACAGCAGGAGAAACTCCAACAGGTGACACCAACAATAGCTAAGTTTAATCATCGAATCAGGTTACCATCTGTTAGCAATGGCAATGTGTCCTTTGTTGATGAGACATGCATAGAATAACTTTTCATTTGATTCTAATGGCCTATATTTTCACATTTTTAAGATGGAATAGTGTGATGATACATTAGGTAGGTGTGGAACTCTTTATGATTTAATAATTTTTAAACACAACCGATTTTACTAGGTTTTTGACATGAGGGCTAGAAAACATTGCTTTAGTTTGCTAAATACTACTGTGTGATCATTTCCCTTCAAATAAATTACTAAACCAAGAAAAACATGCACTGTTATCTTTGTGAAGAATAATAGAAAACCATTTCAGTCAGGGCAGGGGGCCTAAGGTATTAAGGTGCTGAGATTATTATTTTGAACAATGTAGAAAGCAAATAGGAGAAAGTATACAATGAATATTGTGAACAAGAAGCTATAATTCTTTTATTATTATTGAGGTTTGCTTGAAAACAAGACAACTTGCTTAGGATATTCAGCGTTTTAAGTTAACTGTAGCTAGTACATTCTTATCTAGTAGGCTAGGGTGGACAAAGCAAGATTGCATTGGTCATGTATTGGACTTATGAAATCCTCCTAAACAAGTAAACTACTTTAATTGCAATATTGTATTTTGACATGTTAACTTGGCTGGCTGATAATTTAATATACTTGCCAGCCTACACAAGTTTTAAGGTACCGGTATGTGACATTATAGTTTGATTGGGATGGTTGTCATTTAATAATACAAGTAAGATTTACAATGCATTCATAAGAAGTTTTATTTATAATTTTTTTGTTCCAGGAACTCTTGGAATTAATGGGCTTATACAGTAAGCCAAAATCTAAAGCCATCAATAAGAGTATTAAGTCAGCAGCTAAGTTCATGCAGGACTTGTACAAAAGTCTCAGGGAGCTAGATGGTTCTGACTTTACTACAGATGACTCCCATATTCATATTAATAGCTCTATTAATGCATCTGTTCTTGGACTAGATCCTGCTAAAGTTGAAGGCTCTGATGTCATTGTCAGTTTTGTAAACAATGGTGAGAGATATTTTGTTACATTAAAAATAAAACTTAGGTTGTATTGCATTAAACTATGGGCTATACACTTTTTTTTCATATTATAGAATATATTTTTTAAAATTTAAAACAGCCCTTTTTTTTTCCAGATGTTTATTCCTATTATAAATACTTCAATATTTTATTTCTATAGTGAAAAAAGCCCACATTCGACATGAAAAGGATAAGGCATTCTATTTTGACTTTAGCGAAGTCTCTGTTGGTGAGAAGTTGAAAGGGGCTGAATTTCGTCTTTATAAAGATGTTGCACCAATCTTAAAGTCTGGAACCTTCAATGTCAGTATATATGCCATCAAACCTGGAGATGACTGGGAGTAAGTTTTAGCTAATGTTATATACTACTTTTAGAAGACAGATTAAATTTTAGCATTTCTTATATTCTTCAATTAGATGACAGAGTAAATTTTAGCATTAGCTATATTCTACTATTAGATGACAGTAAATTTTAGCAAGTACTATTATATTCTACTATTTTTATTTGTACCCCCCTCAGTTCATCAGGGTAAATTTTTAATGACCATTCTGATACTCCTTATGTATTTGCTTATTTTAATATGAGGTGTTTAGTAGTAGAGCATTTATATATTCACATACCACCAAATGGCACAATGATTTTGTTTTTTGTTGTTTTGGATGTCATTCGTAATGAAAAATCAAAACACAATCGTCACCCACTCAGGTCTAACTATGTCAAATAGTCTTCAAGTGGGTCACTTCTGTACATCCATAAAAGCAAGAACTGAAAGATACTCGGAAAGACATGCTGTGTATTTGATACATTTAAGAAATATTAAGAACAACGCTTATTAGAAAAATAAGCGAAGAAGTCCAAACCGTTGAAAAACTGAATGAAATTTAATACACAAAGGCCACAGTCAAGTCTCTGTCCACAATAAGATGTTGTCATCTTGAAGTCCTAACAGCAACTGAATAATATTAACATCAAGAAGCTAAACTCCGCTATCCGTGACATCACTAAAGGTCCATCAACTATGATGTATGTCATACTAAGTGCCTAACAATTTCAGTAAGTTCCTGAACTTGATTTTTAATTTCTAATCATTTGTTGATCATCTTTTTTGTATTTATCTTGTCAGGGAAAAAATATTGGAATATCAATCTAGCTTGTTAGTGGATCATGCTAAAAATGGTTGGATTATTTTGGATGCAACAAGGATAGCTGAGCACTGGACTCATTTTCCACATTTGAATATGGGGCTGTATCTGAAAGTCACAGATAGTTTTGGTAAGTTAATAGTTCTTTTCTAAAATGTTTTAATATGTTAGTTAATATGTTACAAAATTAGCTTTTTTTTTTTACTATTGTTTTCCTTGAATTAAAAAAAAGTTTTGTTTTAATTGCCTTGTCCTACTCCTTGCAAGTGCCTTTAAATCGTTGGAAGATGAAGTTTATATCAACAGTAGATTGATGGAAAAATGTTGAAACTAATCCAATTTAAAGCCGAAACAAAGAGATGACTCACCTCAAATTCAGAAGCAGGATTGCAAAGGCTTTTGAATGCTTTGGCAGCTGCATATCTAGATCTAAACTCTTTAAACAAGGCTGGGGAAATACCATATTAACCAAGGTAACCAAAATGCTAGTCTACTAGAACTCCTCTGCTTTAAGGAACTAGTCAACATACATGCACATGTGCATAGACTGAATGGTTTTGATATGCGCTTCTTGCAAAATAAAATATGTGCATCTATCTCCTTGAAAGATTGTGGAAATTTAGACACTGAATCATTGCTCTATTGACACAGAGAAAACTATGTTGGCTCAAACATGTTACACCATGCCAAAGTTTGCTGAGGAAACCTGACTCAAAAGACATCTAGGATTAACCTACATAGATGAAGATGTCTGTGAGGAAACTGCTTAAGATTGGAC
This sequence comes from Biomphalaria straminea, assembly GCA_021533235.1. Lineage (NCBI taxonomy): Eukaryota > Metazoa > Mollusca > Gastropoda > Planorbidae > Biomphalaria > Biomphalaria straminea. Next base: position 1,222,667 of record JADKLZ010084329.1, read on the forward strand.
AGCATGTACGTCCTAAGACCCTTGCAGAGAGAAAAAAAGGGCTGAGGCAGCCTTCGACAAGAGAAAGAGGAGGAAGAAATCTACCCTCCAATCATGCATGCAAAATTAGCCACTTCAGTATTCTACTTAATTAAGGAAATATCTGTGTAAAACATCATCAGGCCAATTCATTGCCATTTTAAAATCCTTATTTCTAGTGACTCTTTTCTCAGCTGTATATATCTAAACACTTAAGTTTCTTAGTTTCTCCACTTTCCCCAAAATAGAAGAACTACAAAACTGTATGTTGCTATAAAAAACAAACAGTTAACATTTCTTTTCCAGGCAAAGAGTTTGAGCCCAAAGATATAGGAATAGTTGGTCACAAGGGCCCTGCTGATAAGCAGCCTTTTCTAGTTGGCTATATGTTTATGATCAAGGAGGTCCTATCACGTCGAACAAGGTCATTGAGGTCAGCCCGGTGGGCAACTACTAGTAGTGATGATGTGACCTTAGCTGACAATCCATACACAGAATATTCAAGGCAAAGTAAGTGGGAAAAACACTTTTATGTTATGAATAGACAGTGTTTAATTAATTAGTCATAGTCGTAGACAAAAACTAAATTTCTTTGCAAATACAATCATATCACTAAAAAAATACAAGAAAGATAAACACTACTTAGGAAAATGTTCTCTTTCAGTTTAAACAAAAAAGTCTTTGCAATGTTTTATTATGCTCATATCAGCAGTATTGCAAGCTTCAACATATTTTCCAGTTTGGCAGACTTTACATTTTAAATAAAAACAAACTTCCAAATGATTGGCAACAAACAAATCCCATAAGACACCTATTTGAGGAAAACATTAAGATAGCCAGAAAAAAACAAAAAAAAAAAACGTAGGAGATGATTTTAACACTTTACTTCACAGAGAAGATACAAGACACTGATCATAAAAACAGACCTGAGATCTCTATTGTTCCTTGGCAATTAAATTTTTAAATAAGTCAATTCTCTGATGTAAATTTCAGATGTGTCACAACACAAACAGTAACTTATTGTCTGACTCTGGTCTTTTTACTCTTGAAGTGTATAGATTTATTTTACAATAACTTGCAGATTCTTTTTTCTCACATACAAATATATGAGGAATAAAGCAAAGAACTTCTTCAGTTGAAACTTGGAAAACTTTAATAAAATGAGCTCAATAAGTCAAGTTGTATCTCTGACTTTCAATATTCAATCCGATGTAATAATAGTTTCACTATATTTATCAAGCCATAGGAATAAAACAAAAAAAAACATAAATCTATTATTGTCTTCCTTTTTATAGTTTTCCACTCACTAACTTCTGAAAAATACTGTATCTTCTAGATATATCTAGCATTTCCTGAGCTATTTTTAGCCATAATAAAGACTAGAAAGTGCAAGAAAAGATCTGCCAAAAGTTCATCAGTAAATAAAATAATAACAGCAACCTCTAACCTTAACTCATTTGCCAAACTGGCTTTTATCTTCAAGAATCACTCACTATATAGACATCTCATTTTAAAATTGATTGAAATTATGCCCTGATACAACTATATCATGTTCCTTTGTGAAGGTAACACTCGCTATAGATCCCACAACAACTGCCAGCGTCATCCTTTACAGATTAACTTCAGGGATATTGGCTTTGGCAGTGAAGTAAGTTGTATTCATTTAGCATCCTTCGATTCACTCAACATTTGTTCTGCTTCCTCCACTTTTGAGATTTTTTTCTGCACGTATTTGCTCAAAATTTGACCTTTTCTTTTAAAGAAGAGTTTTTTTAATTGAAGGGCAACTAGCCCGTGCCTCTCTGTTCCTAACTTAGAATTCTGAAAGTTTGTTTTTTTAATTTTCTATGATATGTTTGTCAAGTTCTTGATATAGTTCATTATGTTTGTATGCTTCTATATTTTTGACTTATAGAACTGGGTCTATTAACATAACCTTTAAACTAAGATTCCATGTAATTTTCTTTTCACCTTACAGTTCCTAATTGCACCAGAAGGTTACTCAGCATTTTTCTGTGATGGAGATTGTTCCTTCCCTCTGGGAATTCACATGAATGCCACCAACCATGCCATTGTTCAGACCCTGGTCCACTTGATGACTCCAAGTGAGGCGCCAAAGCCCTGCTGTGCTCCTACCAAATTTGGCCCAATTACTCTGTTGTACTATGATGACAGTTCTAGTGTCATCTTAAAGAGATTTAAGGATATGATAGTCAAGGCTTGCGGCTGTTTATAACTCTCACATTCATATTGTTCTTAGAAAAAACATTGGGCTGTGAGTTGTACTGTCTGGTTTGGCAGGTGAAAGTTACTCCCCCTCTCCACACACATTCTGCCATATCAAGCATACCAGATACTAAAAATAGCTAGAAGATAAAACACTTCTGCTATTGAAGAATGAAAAAATGTGCCTTATTATCTTAATCTCATACATAGCATTGTGTTAGATGTTTCGTAGATAGTGTTGGGAAGAGGTTTAGTATAGTTGACTCTTGGTGCTTGATATTAAACATCCTTGTTTAGATCATGCTATTTCACTTGTCTGATAAGATCACTTTGAAACTCTTTGTAGCCAGTGGTGTATAAATTATACCCTATTTAGACCAAAAAGACTTTGCTAAGTTAATTGTCTTGGTCAGGATGATAAGCTATAAATGAATGTGTAAAATGAGGTATACAAATATGGGAACACATTGGTGTCCTCAAACAGTTGAACATTGCTGTAGTTGTAATAGGGGTTTTTAGCTACTGAAAATAAAATCAAATTAACTTGGGACTAGTTACCAACAGAAATCAAAATTTCTTAGTGAAGAAAGTAAATGCCAGTATTTCTGTTTCATTGCTAAACCTTAGTTCTAGTACTTACCATATAAAAAGGTATTATTTTGAAAGTTTATAATCTCAGATACTATACATAGAGCCGTCCATTATTGTTTTACACTCACAGAATTGTGGCTTGTAATTGTTCATCATTATATTATGTTACAAAAAAAAATGAAACATTTTTATGATGGTAAAAACTTTTTACATTTTGCTATTCTTTTATGTATTTGTAAACCACAATGAAAGATTTCATTTTAAAATGTTTTATTGGCTAAATTTGTCTTAAGTTATTCATTTTTCTGTTGTTGTTATTTTAAGGCATTTGAAGTGTACATACACTTGTATCCAGCATTTAGATTTTGGTTTCACATTAGCTGTCTTAGGGTTGTGTAGATTTAGAGATTTCCGTGCATTGCTGTTCATTGACTAGCGATATGAATAAGTTTGTATGTTGGGGCTCATTCATAAGTGAAGTTTCCCATTAAATCTAGAGCATTCTTTTTTTTATCACTTGTAATTTCTAAATTAATGTCAAACAGGCTGTTAATTTTTTTAAATTTTTTTTTTTACAATTTTTTTTTCTGAGGCATTACTTAATTTGAATAGTTATCTTGTAATATGTACAAGTTTATTTAATCAGAAATAACTTGTTTATTAAGATATGAATTCAAATACTTTTTAGAAAAGGATTAGACACATTCGATTCATTGGTTAAAGCCTTTAATATAGCATAGTAAGAACAGTGATAGCTACAAAATAATTAAAAAAGAGGAGTGAATTGGAAATTCCTGAGGAGCAATGATATTTTAGTTTTTAATGGAACTTTTCTTGACAACTTTATGTTATTGTGGTAAGGTGACTGAGTTATTGTACTAGTACAATTCTTACTTAAGGATAACTGCTGTCAGTAAGAAAGGTCTTACTATGTCTGACAATGTAACATTCAATCAAATGTTACTTCTAAATGTTTCCCTAAGTTGTAAGTTTTCCCTTTTTTTTTTAAGCTCCAATGGTTAATGTGATAAATGCTTAAATATAAAATTCTTAGTTTAACTTTCTTCAATTTGCAAGACATTTATTGATTTGTAAAGATAGTGGCATAAAGCTTGCAGAAGTAACTCTTGGGCATATTATTCTGCAATTACCTCTGTAATTTTAGATGTTTTTTTGTCTATAAACCTTACAAAACATTTTCAAATGTTTTATTTCGTTTTATTTCTCTCCACTAACTTTTTTTTTTTTTTTTTTTTTATTGTTTGAGTCTTGATGAACAGTGGCGACAATATAGACATACACACTAATTGGTTGTGATTAATATTGCTTTAATCTAATTTATACATTTTGTTTGGTCCATTGATCTGATTTTTATTATGACTACAAATTATAAAGACAAAAGGATTTATGTGATAAGATGATGTACATTATTTTGGTCCTCCGTACTTAACGACTTACTTATTATTAGTCATTAAAGAAAATAATTTAGTGATCTGTCATATATTTTTGTTTAACTAGTGCAAGGCTCATCCTTAACATATCCTACTTTTATTTTAATCATTGACAATTTGATGTGTTTCATAAACAACTATTTACCTTTATTCTGTTGTTGTTTTTTTACACCTGTTATATCTCTTTATTTATAAAACAAAACAAACTTTTACAAAATTGTATTAGACTGTTGTATTACAAATTAAAGTGGATGGATTTGGCTACACAAACTGTCACCTCTACAACAGATTTCAAGGGACAGATGATTATGATGATAATATATATACATCTACAAATGTATGACATTTTTTTTTCAACCCTCTCCCTTTCCCAACTTGATTAGGCACTATAAAAAAAAATGTTTTTTTTTTACATCTTTCTTATCAGTTCATTAATATTATAATTAAGAGTTATTATAATTATAAGATAACATCTGTCATTATTCCATCATTTAGACAATGTTTGGCTTTTATATTATTTCTGGTTTATTTATGAATTTTGATAGATTTAGTGTGTACAGAAGACAAATTATAATATACAAATTTTCATCTGTTTAAAATTATTTTACAATGACTCTGTATGCTACACTATATTTCATTTGAAAACATTTTTTGTGCTACCAGATCTGAGTAATCTTAGCTGTACTATGTTTTGAATAACATTATTGTATATAAAATTTAAAGTTTCACTTTTTGTTCTTTCGAGTGTTACTATATACTCTAATACAAATAACTTTAAAATTTCAATGCATATAAATGAGAAGAAAAAAGTAAAGTGTCCCCTTCAACCTTGTGATCTATGGGGCAGATGATGTGAAGGTCATCTGTTTCTTTGGCCAACGGTTAACTAGCAGGGTGTTATGTGGCTAGCACAACGACCAACCGCCTTTACTTTCCCCAACTAAAGTCAGATACCCATTAGAGTTTGGTGGACTCAGGGGGCCCTAAAAGTCCCAAAATTCAAAATCCCAGTCTTCACCGGGATTCAAACCCAGGACCTCAGGTTCGGAAGTCAAGCGCTTAACCATTCGACCACTGTGCCCCAATACATTCTTCTTCTTCTTCTAACCAGCTTTTTACTGCTGAGCTGTCAGCTCTTTTGCAGACTGTGCCAAGGAAAAATAGTGTGCTGTTTTTTTCAGTTGTTCAGCACTGCCATAAAGGGTGTTGGTTATGTTGGGCTGTAGTGGTAGTAGGGTCTGCCTAAGGTGGATTAGGAGGGGGCATTCAAAAAGGATATGGTTTACAGTTTCATAAGGGTGGGAGCAGTGTCTACAAAGTGGGAGTTGTGTGGAATTTATTTTATTGAGATGATAATTTAAATTTAAATGAGGTGTATGTCCTGTTCTTAGTTGGAAGATTGTACATTGCTCTTTGCGGGGGAGGAAGTTAATACTGTCCAGTTTGTTAGGCATGTTCATTTCTTTGTACATGGCTCTGCCTGTGTTTCCTGTTGCCCATTGGTTAAGCCACTCCTCTTTGTGGTTGTTGATTAGCATTGACCTTAGGGTGGGATAGTTGACAGGTCTATCTGGTTGTTCCATAGATGATCCTGCCTTTGAGAGCTTATCTGCCCTTTCATTTCCCATGACACCAATGTGTCCAGGGATCCACTGTAATATGATGTTGATGTTTAAATTGGTCATCATCTGGTGTATTATCATTTTTAGTGTTGTCAAGTCTCTTGGGCTTTTTGAGGTGCTGCTGTTTAGTGCTTGAAGAGTGGATTGTGAGTCTGTAAAGACAACAATATCTGATGGTGCTTGTATTCCTTCATGTAATTTATTTTCGACTGTCTGCAAGGCTATGGTAATTGCCTCAATTTCAGCTTGGAAGTTTGAGCAGTAGTCGCCACAGGGTGCACTTATTTCAAAGTGTATATTTTTGGGGAAGACCAGGAAGGCACCAAGACCGGCATTGATGGTGACTTTGAAGGCTGATCCGTCGGTTTATATATGGATGGTTGTTTTTGGGTAGCTTTCAATAGTTTCAAGCGTGCCTACTTTGAGCTCTAGTGGATTGGATTCTTTTGTTAGGGTGTTATTTATTAAATGTGTTTTAATTGTTGGTTGTTTATAGTTAAGTCCAGGAGTTATGTTTGGGAATCTGGTAATTTTTTCTCTGTTATTGGGTAGATGGTGTTTTAAGGCTAGTTCGTCAGTAAGTTGAATCAGTGTTCTTTGCTTTTTTTGATTGTTTTTCCTATTTCTCTGTGTTAATAGTTTATTTGGATGGTCGTCCTCCAACCTTCTGTATCTCTCAATAGCTTCTAAAGCTGCTCTGTTGCGCCTTAACTTAAGAGGTTCAATATTTGAGTCTATTTCACAGGCAGCTGTGGGAGTGGTTCTCATACCTCCACTGATCAGACGCAAGGCTTGGTTTTGGACTGCGTCCAAAGCTGACTGATAGGTTTTGTTGGCGGCTACTTGTATGGAGAGACAGTTATCCATGACAGATCTGACGTATCCAGTGTATAACTGTCTTAAGGTTTTCCCCAATACATATGAGAAGAAAAAATTCAGCTTATAGGCCACATTGGAAAAACTTGGGGATGATCTTTATATAGGTTTAAAAATGTTTAGTCTGCGTAAAGTTCCCCTTTCAGACCTTGTGGTCTAAAGGGCATATAATGCAAAGGTCATCATTATTTCATTATTGTAAAATTAAATTTGGCTTTTTATTTCTCTTAGCCCTTAGACCCTAAAGTGC
>JADKLZ010084329.1:1236800-1247965 GCA_021533235.1 Biomphalaria straminea
ACCCAATGTATGTGTCTTTATTTGGATATCTACACACCCAATGTATGAGCATTCACATTAGCTTATTCATTTTTAACTTGTTTAAGCTGAATCTTTTCTATTATGTTGATCAACATTTTCACATTTAAAATGGCTGACTGGTTATGTGGTATGTGCTTTGGATTTTTGTTACTATGGTCCCGGGTTTGAAGCTTGTCCACTACCATCCTATGTCATACTGTGGGAGGTTTGGGTTAAGATGTATGAAGGGAAAGAATGGATGTTCTAAATAATGAATAATTAATATTTTAATTTAAAATGTGTTTATAAATCCATATTTTCAGATCACCAACGAATCTCCATCAACTAGTCCAACTTTGTATCCAGTCCTAGTTTTTCTGTATGGGGGTGGTTACATCATGGGTGCCTCCAGACAGTATCCAGGTATTTTCCTTGCTGAGAGGTTCACTGTAGTTGTAGTCATCAATTACAGACTAAATGCTTTAGGTGAGTTGATATTGTTGAAATAACTTGTGCTTTGAGTTAATATATATTTCCATAAACTTTGCCACCTGCTGCTATACTTTGAAATCATTGTACAGTCAATAATGAATAACCAATACTTCTAGTTTTCTACAACTGAGTTTATATGAATTACTAATTAATTCTGAGTGGGCTCAAGAATGAGCATTGACTAGTCCAACTTGAAACTTTTGGCATAGCAGTGAAGCTCTATACATCTTCTACCTTACTCTACATACTCTCCTTCCCCTTTTGAACAGACTTTCTCTAAAGCTATTGATGATGGACCCTTTGGTCATTGAGTACTTTCCAAATGCAAAATAGTATCAGACATTGTAAATTATAAAATAAATACCACAAATTTCAGATTATTATTATTTTTGCCTATTCATATAAATGTGTACTGCTTTAACTGATTTAATTATTTTTTTTTTATGTTCAGGATTCCTGAGTACAGGAGATCGTTTCTCAGCGGGCAACTACGGGATGTTTGACCAAGTAAAAGCACTGAAGTTTGTTAAGAAAAATATACGATCATTTCGTGGGAATCCAAATAAAATCACTCTCATGGGTCACAGTGCTGGTGCTGCTAGTGTTGGGATGCATATTTTATCACCAAGAAGTGTTGGTAAGTGTACCTATATCCTACTGTTACATGGGCAGCATAGTCTGTTGCGCCATTTGTTATGAGCAAAAAAGACTCTTTAATACACCAACAATTTCATCTATAATAGATTACAAAGATTTTATTCTTGATTAACAAACAATATGTCAGTTACATTTCTCCATTTTCAAATCCTTCTCTCCCTATCTTCCTCTTCAACATGCATTCACACCATTCCACATCACACTATGCTGCACACGTAACACCTGCCATATGCTCATTTTTGGAATGCTGAAGTTTTTTTTTTATGTTTTAGCTAGTCTGATGGAAGATTAGCTTTATTTAAAATAGATTTAAGATCAATATATTTAAAATTAACTAAAGATTTATAAAAATTTCTATAAGATAATATGATTACATTTATTTTATTGTTTTAGATCTGAAAAATTGTCATGATTTTCATAGTTATACTTGTATCTTAATTATAAACGATTTTAAATAAATACATTACAAGTAGCTTATGTTGGCTAAGCTGAATTACTCCAAACTCAAAATTTTTATATACCAGTACTATTAGAAACTAGTTCTTGCAAACAAAAATTTATTTAGTGATTGCTTTTTACAGGTTTGTTTGATCAAGCTATTATGCTGAGTGGATCTGAGCTCAGTGAATGGGCAGTATTAACCAGAGCAGATGCAATTTTTTATGCTCAAAGCCTGTGCAAAGAAGTAGGCTGTCCAACCACAGACTCACAGCAAATGGTTGACTGCTTGAGACACTTCAGGAGCTTTGAACAGATTGTAAATGCCTCAGCACTAGTGGCTATGAAGGTAATGATAATGGCTCTCCCAGAAAAAAAAAACATTCATCTGTTCCAGTAGGACTACAGCCCATTAAGAGCCTGCATTAACAATTCCTTCCTTTTTGTAAATCATTAAGCCATCTTATTTGTGGCCTCTTGTTTGTCTTTGTTGGAGCTTTTTCACTCTACTATTCTCTAACATTCTTTCAACGTGACTTGTCCAGCTTAATCATCTCTTTAATTTCTCTCCCTATTGATGGTCTTCTTTGACTTCTGCTTGATGTGCATCTGTTACCCAGAATTCCCATGTATAACTCAATGTATGTTAGGACTTTTTATGTTGTTTTTGTCATTGTTTGTGTCATTGTTTCCATTAGGTTTTTATTTCTGGAAGTGGTAATAGATATATATATATATATATATATAAGCATTCACTACCTATAAAATGCTTACTGTGGCATGCACCTCAAAAAGCCTCTGACTACCAGTCCTACTCATGTTCATCTTGTGTGGCTCAGGCTAAATTGTTATCACTGATAGAACGAGAAAATGTGCCTAAAAAAGTAAGATTAAGGCAGGAGTGCCTTATTAGCCATGTCTGACCCACTTACGCTGAATTCAAACCTCTCCTGCCTTGCAACTATGCTCAAGCTTGAGAAAAACTTGATGAGTCAACCCTGAGGTAAAATTGAGAGCTGGTGACCCTTAGGTATGCAGCACACAAGTGGTACTAGCTACTGGAGTCTGTCTCAGGGTTAGTTTAGCTCAAAATAAAGCAACTAAATTATTAAAGGTTAAACACACTACAAGAGACCAAGACCATCATCACATCAGCTTATAATTCACACTATGATGTCATTTGGGAAATAACATTTTTATACTTTAAAAAAATAATTTCATTCTCATAAAATTTAAGTTATAAAGACACTATGTATTTTTCAACATTTTTAGCCTGGCAAAATAGGAAATCCTTGGGCACCAATAGTGGATGGCCCAATAGTTGGTGTCAACTATGCATTTTTGCCAGATCCTCCATCAGAACTTCGGCGGCAGCTGCAACAGATGAATGTTCCTCTTCTTGCTGGCATGGTCAGGGATGAAGGCGCTTATTTCATTCGTAAGTGGCTTACTTTTGCAAATCCAGCTAATCATTTAAGATGAACTAGTGATTTCTTCTTTTAAATTGTTAAGTTGAACAAATTTATACAAAACTTATGATAAAATTTTAGAAACTTTTAAGTCATGATGAGGTCCTAAAAAATTTTTTAACAAAATCACTCCTCAATTTTATACTGTTATAATATTTATGAAACTGCAATTTTTGGTACAGGATAAATATTTTGTTAAAAAAAAATCTGCCACATAAAGAGCTTGCCAACATATTATCCAAAAGTCACAATAGAGTAAGAGGTGATGATAGAACATAATAAATCTTCTTCTTCTTGAAACTGTCAGGCAGAGTTGAGCCTTCAGCTCTTGGAACTCTAGGCCAGTGAAAGTGAACAAGAGCTCCCTCTCACCGGCCTGTATAAGAACAGTATACTCTGTTCTGTCTGGTGGGTGGATCAGACTCGCGGCAAGAGGCAGCGAACACTAAGTCCCCTGCCATTTTCCTTTTCTATACCAGGCTAACCGTGCAGGACACACCATTTATGTAACGGTCTCTTGAGGAACGGCATCTGGATTGTGACAAGGCTGTGGGAGTTTTTTTACAACTCCGCACAGTGCAATGAGGATGCTCTCACACCCCTTAGGCACTCCAACGGGAGTCTTGTTTTGCTACCCTTTAGCCTAATCGTTTCCACCTGGGCGCCACTATGAGGCAGGGTAGCATGCCCAGGAACATAATAAATAAATCAATGTTGTTTTCAGAGAAGAAAATTTTTTAGTTATTTTATAATAAGTCATTATACATGATATGTTCTTGAACCTTATACACCCCTCATTTTTGAACCAAAGCTGCAGATGATAAATCTCTCAGAATTTGTTTTTAAAGAAACCTGCTTAACCAGACTTTCTGTTATGAATTTATTTCATTTACCAGTGTAGTTATTATTTAATATATATATATATATAAATATATACTATGAGTATTTTTCTGAGTCTCAACAAAGTTGAACCAAAAGTCTAAAGTCTAAAACTTAACATTAAATTATGGTGAATCAAAGTTCATTAACATAAATTACAAATTGATGTATAAATTAATAAAAAGAGTTATGGCATTCAATGTATGTTTTAGCTAACCTTCCAAACCTAATTGATGGTGTGACTGGGCCGCAGTTCCAGAACATCTTAGATGAGTTCATTAGATATCGTCAAATTGTAGACAAGACAGCCATCTTTGATGCCTTAAACTTCCAGTACACATACTGGCCTCAGCCCACAAACTATAGCTACATACGAATGGAACTTATTAACGTAAGCTATGTTTGAGAAACGTTTTATATTCCAGATCTTTGAATGTTTATTTTTTTACTTTTAAAAATGTATATGGTCTAAATCTTTAGCTTCACTGTAACTATTGTCAAACAGGATAAATAGTCTTGTTAACCCATTTGTCTATAACAGGAATGAACAATATTTCTTTGTCTTTATAAATCTAAACATCTCAATGAGATACTGTGTAATGTAATTTAATTATGAACATTTAAAATATGATAGGAAATAGTTCTATTTTAATACACAATTTGGTCTCCTTATGAATGTTTCTCATAAAGTTATTTCTTTATGTTTAGTTATAACAAACAATATTGTAAAAGGTTTTAATGATGTGTTAATATTGTCTAAATGCTAAGTGACTATATCTTTGGTACAATATTATATAAGGTTTTAATGTAGTTTAAATATTGTTTGTCTAGATGCTTAGTGAATATATATTTGGGGCAATATTGTATAAGGTATTAATGCAGTGTTAATCTTGCTTGTCTAGATGCTAAGTGACTACATGTTTGGTGCAGCTCTGAGTGAGACTATAAGGCAACATGTCCAGGCTGCTACTGTGTTCTTTTATGTCTTTGAATACAGCTCTCATCGCAGCTATGTGCCCCAATGGAGAGGTCTGTCCTTTTAAATATGGGTATTATTCAATTGAATTATTTCCACTGTCACAGATGCCATTATAGATTTATTTGTATTTAAAAGCTTGTTTGTAAATAGAATTAGAAATCCCTAACTGAGCCTCAGGAATTACCCAAAAAGTCTAGTCCCTTGACAGAACCTCAAGTTTAACTCAATGACGTCACTATGATGTTGCAAATCTATTGGTTGATTTAAAAATAAATAAAGACATTTTTTGGGGGAGTTGGCGGGCTGGAATAAGACGCGCCAGATTCAGTCTGGAGTTAGCTTTCTAAACGATAGGTTGTGTTTCTAGTGTGTTCTGAAATAATATTGAAGAAAGAAGCTTTGTATTGTATTTTCATTTTAATATGTACCTTGTACATAAGCTGTACTTAAGTTATATTTGAATTAAAGTTTCTAGTGTTTTATTTCTTTGAGGAAGTTATTCATTTGATTCCTAGATCGTCTGTGTTCATAGTTGTATTTAATTCAAGATAGTCCCCGGCAGTACAAGTCTACTCTTCTATTCGGACAGCAACTTCTTATTACACTTCAAGATAAAGTTGGCAAAGTCTTCATTTGTCATTCATCATCAATATTCAAGAATTGATAGAAGAGAGATATTGTCACATCCACTTATAATTTTTTTAATTCAACATCAGTAAAAATCATGTTAATTGATTATATTAAAGTGACTGATTTATTTCGTCTTTCATTAACTTAACTGCTGAAATGGGTTTCCACTAATTAATTTATTAAACTAAATATGAAATACTGTTTGTATAATGCACACATGAGATTTATTGTCATCATAATTTCAGTTTCCTTTCGTCAGGCTCATTCCAAAATCTTTTACTTCTAAATTTGACTAGAAAGTTAATAGTTTCAGTATTACCTATTACTTAGGCCAGACATTGAACAAGGCTGAACAAAACTCCACATTAAAAGCTTTTTGTGGTTGTGGGTCTAATGAACCAATTTCATGTTTAAAATATAAATATTGAAAGAAAATATATACCATTGTGTGTGCTAGACTAATTCCTTTTGTTTTATTTTAGGTATTGCCCATGGTCAAGATTTAGACTATATTTTTGGATTTCCTTTCATCAATGAAACCTACAGAGACCTACTGGGCATCTTCCCCAGACAAGAATATGACTATAATGACAGAAATATTTCAGAATTCATGATCACTATGATCACTAATTTTACTAGTACTGGGTAAGTTTTTTGTTTTTATTTTAAAATTTATAAATTAATTGCTCATTAAGTTTAATAAAGGTGATGTAGAGTTAGTTCTCTTATTTCCTAGCCTGACTGTTGTACTAGGATGTGATATGTATAGGTTTTGAAACCCATTAAATAGCTACCATCAAAGGCAGGCTCAGGTGGTGAAAAGTAATGCATTATGTAGGGCTCCACTGTGTCTGCTTAGCCACTGTTCAGTCTTTTTCTACTTCAGCTCACACCCTGCAAGTCCCTTTACAAGGTGTTGGCACTCTTCAAGACACACTGAGAACAGCTTGAGCCTATGTACTTAGGCATTACCAGTTTTGATGTTATGATCCATCTTTTATCTAGTGCTTTAAATCTAATTTGGAAGTAAATATGACATTAAAAAATTACTAACATCTAACATGTTTTTTTTTGTTTCATGAAGGGAGCCTACCCCAAGGACAGAACAAATCCGCTTCTATCGCAACGTGAGCTGGTATCACTACAATATAGAGAACCACACTTACTTAAGTATTAACAATATCTCTATGAATAAAATCAACTACCGGCAAAGTGAATTTCACTTCTGGAATGATTATTATCCTAAACTGGCTGGATATTCTCCTTGTAAGTCTTATGACTATATGACTAAGACTATATAAGCTTATTCATTTTTATTAAAATTAAAAAAGCAATTGGCTAATGAACTTGCTTACATTTATTACAATTTAAAGAGTATTAAAGGCAGTTCTGATGTATGGGCTCAGATAATGTAAAGCACGTTTCTATGGCCAATGGTTAACTAAAGTGCCTGTAGTCAGTGACTAAAACATGCTTTTACTTCTCTGAGTAAGTCAGGTACCGATAAAGTTTGGTGGATTCAGGGGAGGGGGGTGTCTTTAAAAAAAATCTGATACAAATCTCAGTCTTCTCTAGGATTTAAACTTGAGAACCATCTGTTTGAAAGCTAAGTGCTTTACTGTTCTGCCACCAAAGCATTTTTAAAGAGTATTATCTACATCCAAAAAATGTTTTTATTTTAAACATAAGTTCATGATAATCACAGCTTTTACAATATTAATTGTTAGTATTTAGTCATTTACAGCATTAGATTCAAGCTTAATGAATGACATATTAATAGATACAGTTCTCAAATGTTTGATTCTGCAGATTATGTTAAAGATACAGCTGATGAAGAGCCAAGTCAGACAGCCACATTTGAGATCACTACTTGGGCGCTAGTAGCAGTTGGTGGTGTCCTTCTTATTGTGGTCATTTGTCTAGTAGCAGTCTTAATAAGTCGTTCACGAACTAAAAAGTAAGTGTATTTTATTTGATAGATTTGTTAACAAAAAAAGGTAAAGACTTTTGCAACTAAATTTTAAACATATATGTTTATTTTTTTTAAAAAAAAAACATCCATTAAAAATGTGTCATTTGAAATTAACATACTTTAAAAAGTTATGACACTTTTAGCTACAAGTATTTCATTAAAAATTCTAAAAGGAATTTTTTTTTTATTCGTAGCACCAGACAAATCTAATGTTCATAAACATTTATGTAAATAGAATATTATTTTGTTTCATTTCAAAGAACCTTTGTTAGCTAAGCTTTTAAAAAATGTGTGAAAAAGAAATCACTCTTAAAATTAATCAGATTGGTCAAAATAAAAACAATATAAATCTATGTAATAATAGCCAAAACAAAATGTATGTCTTTAAATCTATACATAGTATTGAAAGGTTTAAAATAGTAAATCAAAAGTGCACCAAACAAAAAAAATACCTTTTTTCCTACAGATATCCAAAGTATGACCCAAAATATGACACAGGCAGTAAAACTTCCTCTGTTGCAAGCATCTATGGGAAAAACAGCAAAGCCTATATAGGAACTGGTTATAATAGTCGAGAAATATCACTATGATCATTAGCAATTTCACCTGATCACATCATGGAAATCAAAAATTGTAATCTTCCCATTTCTATTTATGTGAATCTCAATAATTGGTTGCCAGCGCTCCTATACAGTTTAATAAGAGTTTTGACAATATTATTTGCAACACTTAACTAAACACATGCTCAGGATTGGACTTTTTGTAGAATTCATTTCCATTGAATGAGAAATCCAAAGCACCTTTTTTTTTTAAAATAAATGCATTGTTGCCAATGTTTTGTTAATGACAACTGTTTCTGTGATTATCATGACCATAATCTGACGATTGCTAACAAGATATAATAATATAATTGTTGTTTTTATCGTCTCTGAGAGTTGGTTGTTTTAGTTTCATATTTGCTTGTAATAATTTTACACTTGTATAAAGCATCTAACATCCATTTAAATAGGCAAGAAAAAAGTATAATGTGTTTTGAAAATGAATTTGTTCAGAAGTTTCAATAGATTATCTAGAATTCATGGGACATGTTCATTAATATTTGTCTGTCTTTACTTGGAAGTTAGATTTAACTTGGTATTATTTTAGTGTCTTTAGAAGACTTGAACAGCAAATATGTTTTTTTGTTTTTTTTTAGTTATCCAAAGTATCATTCTGCACCAACAAAGAGCAGGGATGAAAATATAACTTTCTCCACATGCTAAATCAACGCAAACATTTCCTGATGTTTTTATGATATTTTGGGAGGGAAGAAAAGGATTTTTAAAAAATTAACTTATATTTTTCTTTGGTATCACTTGTGCTGGCGAAATGAGTCAATAGTACCAACAATTAGGAACAAAAAAAAGCTTTTCAAAGAATTCAATTTCTGTTGTTTTATGTTCTATCAATACATCATTTTATTATAAGATTAAAGAAAATTGTTCAAAGTCATTAATTTCTGTCATAATATCTGAAAATTCAAAGTCATTAATTTCTGTCATAATATCTGAAAATCAATTAGCTACTTCTAAAATTGTGACTTTTTTTTTAATTTAGAGAGAAAAATAGTTCATGTTTACAAGTTTGTAATCTAAAACTCTTTTTAAAAAAATATGCATTATTTTGCCTGAATCAATTTCTCCTAATTAATTATGGCTCTCAGAGAAGCTACTTCATGGCAGCTTTGTTTTTGTTGTTGTTTAGTTGAATTTATATGCATGCTAAATGGTAATTTCTGTTTGTTGTACAAGCATTTGTATATTTCAATTCCATTTTTTTTTTATAACACTGTAAATAAGACTCTTTCTTGTTATCATCATTGTAAATAGATCTATCATGGCTCAATCATTCAATCCTAGGTCTGTTTATATACAAGTGTAAATATAAATATCTTGGCTCAATCTTTTCAATATTTCTCCATTTGATTATCATATCATTTTCAATTTTTTATTTATTTCTATAACTTGTATTTAAAAGAAAGCCTTAGTCTGTTGATATTCTATTCTATTTGTATGTGTTAGTAAGTCCCCATTTCTCCCTCTCTGTATGTATATGTAGAATAGAGCTCAAGCAAACTTTTTGTCTCTTAAGAATGGTAAGAATATAGTAAGTATTTCATTGCCATACTAAAATCAGCTTATATTTTCTTTTGACCTGTATCTCTTAGTGTACAGAGTATTGTATGATTGACTTGTGGAATGTTACAGTTTGTATATAATACCGGTATGACATGTACATAGATGTTAATGTAATTTATGCAATATGGATGATGGTTGTTCAGAGTCTTTTAATGTGAACTTCTGTGCAATTTGTTGATATCATGTTATGTATGTGTGATTATATATGTCTAGATATTATGTCAACAGGGAAAAATATTTTTATTCAAAGCTAAAATCTGGTTGACCTTTTTTTTAAATATATAACATTTCTGTTGTTTTCTTGGAAGGGCGTGGTGGCTTAGTGGTAAAAACAGTTGGGTCTTTTATTTAGGATCTTGAGTTTAAATCTCAGTGGAGATCAGGATTTGCAATTCAGGATTACCCAGAACACAAATCTGGCCACTTGAAAGAAACTTCTTACACATTTTTTTTGTTCCTACCAATGTGACGTATTAGCCACCCAACTTTTATGATAAAAAAACAAATCACTAGTCTTTTTTTTTTCTTCAACATGGAGAAGAAAGCCTTTTGAAATGACCTGTACATGTATCTACTAATGAATCCTGAGTCATCTATTTTTTGGAAAGAAATGTTCTCTTGTTTGTAGTGTGAAGCAATATATTTCTCTCTTAATGTCTTCGTTAGAATTATTGTTATAATTTTTTTATAATTTTTAATTTTTTTTTTTATAATTATCACAATTAGCCCTGCCTTTTAATAATTCGTATGCAAATTTACATCAACCAGATTGTTATTTAGATATGCTTTTCAGAAAACCAATAAATAATAAAATTAAATTTTTACCAATATTGGACAAAAAATATCCAGCCATTAACTAGAAATGTGTTTCAAGAATTCTTATAGAATGAGTACCTTGTATTGTCTGAATATGTAGATCGTAGACCTTAGCATTGCAGTTTGTACAGGTATGCAATTTGTTAAGAGTTTTTGAAATTTTCAATGTTTTCCAAGCATTCCAATGTCTATATAGAGTAATGTCAATGTAAATTGAGTGTGTGTCAACTGTATACTGATGAATGTTAATTAATTGTGTTTATTGATTATTAACATTTTATTAAAAATAAATATTATGATATTTTTATTAAATAAGTTTTGTCATTTTAAAAAAAAAATAATTTTTTAATTGACATTGAAGACTTCAACTCTGAAAGGTATTAGATCACAGTGACATGTTAATAGAGCATTTTAACTTCGTGGTCGAATGCTGGGCTTCTAATCTGATTGTGCTGAGCATTAATCTTTTCTTTAGATTGGAAATTTCAGAGTTTTCAGAGACACCGATTATAGCATTAGTTGGGAACCTTAAGGCTCTAAAAAGATTGTTTTTTTATTAGCGCAACTTTTCATGCTGGCATTTTGAAATCATAGTTCACAGTGTGTGTCTTTGATCTCTAGATTTTGAAGGGAACTTAAAAACGTGTACATTACAT
>JADKLZ010084329.1:1259509-1280644 GCA_021533235.1 Biomphalaria straminea
AATCGCTTCTAACTCATTTAATAGAAATAACAAAATTTACTTCACAGCCAAAGCACGCAGTCTTGCGTCGAAAGCGAATTGAAACCTACATAGGAACATTCGACGATGGCATCCATTCGAGAGCTTCTGACGGGCTTACAACATTGAAGACTCGTGTATTGTGGTAGGGGTGGGGTGAAAAGCGAATACAAATGCCTAACCCTCTCTAAACTATTCAGAACTACTTTAAAAAAATATTTCGATAAAATTAATCATATTTGCGTGTAGAACTAAAGAGCCGCAGCTTCACAGCCAAAGAGCCGCATGCGGCTCGCGAACCGCAGGTTGCCGACCCCTGGTCTACGTTAGTGTAGACCTAGTATGGACAGCTTTCATGAGTAACTTCCATTTCAGACCACTTGTTATCAAATCCAAATACAACATTGATATATACAAGAACATCTTTTGGTTCAAAAAAACAATCTACGATTTCAACCGATGGCTCGGCAGCCAAGCTGTTAGGGTCTTAAAAGTATGTAAAGGACAGAGCTGACAAAAATTACACCTTCCAGGTTTTGAAATGTTGCCAGTATTCTTGTGACTCAATAGCTTTGTACAAACCTAAATACTTTTTTTTAAAGTCCGTTAAGTAGCTCAATAGTTTTCCCACCAAATTAAATACATTTTTTTTTAGTTTAGGCTTAATTAACCAAGTTCTTATTTTTTTAAATTCACTTCAGCTTCTAGGAATTAAGGTTAGATCTAGTCCATGAAAAGAGAAAGCTTTTGTGTTCCTCATCTATGTGGCAGGAGGATTTATGGTTTTAGGCGGTCTTCTCTATCTCCCTCTCTTTTTACTGTAGGTCTATTGTTTTAAAATAAATAGTTATCATCCACCTTCACCTACCCCTTAGTCTGTTGCACCGTTAGGAAACCACGCATGATGTATCTACCGTTTCTCCATTCTAGTCCTCTATCTTGATTAAAATCTCTTTTAATGCCTTAAAACTGCAACTCTCAAAAGGGATGAAAGCAATAAGTCCTAATAGACTATTGGGATATCCTATACTCTTAAGCGAGCAATTCTTGTATATATATATATATATATATATATATATCCTATACTCTTAAGCGAGCAATTCTTGTATATATATATATATATATATATATATATTTCTTCTATTTCGAAAACGGCTCTAACGATTTTCTTTAAAATTTCAACGTATCTAAATGTTAGTGAGAAAAAAATTCTCAGCTCATTGGCCACATCGGGAAAACTCGAGTTCGACCGTTATATCGGTTTGAAAAATGTCTCATTATGGAAAAACTTATTTTGGTTTGAAGGTTTTATGAATGACATGGAGAATTTATGAATGAAATTTTTTCCCACGACGTCAAAGGGAAAAAAAACTTGACACCTCCTACGTCACTGGCTTACATCCGTTCACTAAAGCAACAAGTTTAATCGATGAATGAATAGACACAACATTTTGCGCACCGTAGTTGAAGGTTTATTTCCGTGTATGCGTTAATTTGTAACTGAACAGCTATCAAGAACAGAAATCAAGCACGTGGTTATCTGAAGAAGTTCAAGTGTTTACAAAAGTTTCAACAAATTGATAGAAGAATTTGATTTATGTGCATAACTCTAATTAGCTCACCAAAAAAAAAAAGACCGCCTTTGGCATGCGTTTGTCTGAGATTCTTCTCTCATACAGGATACTGCTCTGTCAAGAGTAAATGTCGGACTTAAACAATTCCCTCTATACAAAGGCCAAGGATACATATTTGAGCCCAACAGAAAATTGGCTGCCGAGGACAGACACAGACGCGAAAAGAAAATCTTAATCGACCACCGGAGGACAATGGTTATGCTTGCCCTGGATGTGGCAAAATATATCCACTGAACAAGATATCTAGCTAGCGGTCAACGAGTTTGCTATTCTGCAGCCACTTTTGATTTAACTATAAACCTCAGTAAAAAAAAACTAAGGGTAACCGTTAGGTGTGGTAAAGAAAGGCCCAGGAGATATCTGAATGGAGGGATGTGTAAAAGCAGGCCATTTCCTTCCATAGGCTGTAGCACGAGTAGCAGTATTATATAACCTTTTTAGTATAAATTATTTAACCGAGCAAGGCTCGGCAACCTGATATTATATATATATATATATATATATATATATATATTTCTTCTATTTCGAAAACGGCTCTAACGATTTTCTTTAAAATTTCAACGTATCTAAATGTTAGTGAGAAAAAATTCTCAACTCATTGGCCACATCGGGAAAACTCGAGTTTGACCGTTATATCGGTTTTAAAATGTCTCATTATTATTTTGGTTTGAAGGTTTTATGAATGACATGGAGAATTTATGAATGAAAGTTTTCCAATTTATGAATGAAAGTTTTTCATGACGTAAACGGGAAAAAAGCTGCTTACGTCACTAGGCTTACCTTAGTACAAAGCAAACAAGAACGAGTTTTAAAATATCAATGGACCTAATTAAGCATTTGCGCACCATCTTATTGAAGATTGATTTATTATAGAACTATGGAAGGAAAGTCATGAAATTAAATGTACCGATGTATGATTAGTTATTGCGTTTTAAGTGCTTAATATTGTTTACACTTTAATTGCGTAGAGCGGTGTAGATTCCTCATTAATCTTCGGATTTGATGTCAAGCCTTATTATAACTATTATTTTGCTGGTAAAATTATGACCATGTGTTCATGCTTCAGTGTCTAATGTCCCGTACCAAAACAAAGGAAATGGTGATTACACAGTTGCTCTATGCCTTATACTTTCTCACACTGAACAAGATATCTAGCTAGCGGTCAAAGAGTTTGCGTACGCTGCAGCCTCTTTTGATTTAACTATAACCTCAGTAAAAAACTTGGGGTTAGGGCGTGGTGACGAAAGGCCTAGGAGATATCTGAATGGAGGATGTGTAAAAGCAGGCCATATCCTTCCATGGGCTGTAGCACCAGTAACACCACTGGGATAGATGGATGGCAAAAGCCGGTATGCACTTCTTATAGTCTGACAGTCTGGCTGAACAGGGCACATATCCCGTAAAATAATCTGAAGAGTTTCTTTAGTGTTCTGTTTGTTCTATATGGAATTGTACATGGCGATTAAACATCAAGTCTCTTAAGTCCTCCTAAAGTCTAGACAGCGTAATAGTATCGTAGGCCTACTATTATTGGCTTGGAAGAAAGTCTTTGCAGTTTTACCCAATAACGTAGAAGTTTGCGTCACTCGATGTTTCGTACTAAAGCCATAATTGAATATACTAATTCCAAAATAAATGTCTGAACGTACCAATTTACATTTAGAACAAACAGAACACTTAAGAAACTCTTCAGATTCGTAGTCTTTATCCGATCGTTCATTTTCGTAATTATAAAAAAAATCCCAAAATGACTTCGGGTATATAACCTTTCTTATGAAATTATTAAACCGAGCAAGGCTCGGCCACCTGATATCCTATACTCTTAAGCGAGCAATTCTTGTATATATATATATTTATTTATTTATATATATATATATAAATTTTATTTCGAAAACGGCTCTAACGATTTTCTTTAAAATTTCAAGGTATGTGCGTATTAGTGAGAAAAAAAATCTGAACTCATTGGCCACATCGGGAAAACTCGAGTTTGACCGTTATATCGGTTTGAAAAATGTCTCATTATCGAAAAATTTATTGTGGTTTGAAGGTTTTATGAATGAAATGGAAAATTTATGAATGAAAGTTTTCCATGACGTAAACGGGAAAAAATGCTTACGTCACTAGGCAATGCAAACAAGAACGAGTTTTAAAGTATAATAATAGGCTTGTCTTCGAATCCGAAAATTAGTGAGGAATACAGTGTTTCCCGTGGCTGTGCAGTCCCAGCTGTGACCTACATATTTTGCCACATCCAGGGCAAGCGAAACCATTGTCCGCAGGTGGTCGGTTTAGATTTTCTTTCCGTCGTCTGCGTTTGTCCTCGGCGGCAGATTTTCTTTTGGTCTCAAATGTGCATCCCGCGGCCTTTGTGAGTGACCTCCAGCTGTCTCGTTCCGACGCCGCATGCAGCCAGGTGCTCTCCTCTATGTCAGCCAAGGAAAGTTGACGCCTAAGCTGGTCTTTGAAGCGTTTCCGTGGGGCGCCTCTGTTACGTCGACCACCTTTTAGCTCACCAAAAAAGACTGCCTTTGGCATGCGTTCGTCTCCCATACGGGATACGTGCCCTGCCCAGCGTAGCTGTCGGATCATAAGAAGTCCCTCTATACTGTCTATACCGGCGTTCGCAAGGACATCGCTGTTTGTAGTGCGGTCTTGCCATCGTATGTCCATGATGGAGCGCAAACACCTTTGGTGAAAGCGCTCAAGGAGTCTCAGCTGTTTTCTATATAGTGTCCATGTCTCAGAGCCATATAGAAGGGTTGAGAGAACCACCGCCTGGTAGACATTTATTTTTGTAGGTAGGCGGAGCGATTTGTTCTTCCAAACTCTCGCCTGAAGGCGTCCAAAAGCGCTACTGGCCCTGGCCAGACGGTTATCAACTTCCCTTGAAAGTGAGGCGTCATTTGACACTATGCTACCAAGATATGTGAAGTGGTCTACCACGTTAAGGGGATGCCCGTTTACTGTAATCCTTGGGGCTGAGTATGTTTCATTTGGTGACTTCTGGAACATGACTTCTGTTTTCCCGAGGTTTATAGATAGACCGAAAGAGGCGGCAGCGTAGGCAAATTCGTTTACCGCGTTCTGGAGGTCATTTTCATTGTGAGCTAGCAGGGCGCAATCATCGGCATAGAGAAGCTCCGTTATGACCATGGACCTAATTAAACATTTGCGCACCATCTTATTGAAGATTGATGTATTATAGAACTATGGAATTAAAGTAATGAAATTAAATGTACCGATGTATGATTAGTTATTATGTTTTAAGTGCTTAATAAATTGTTTACACTTTATTTGCGTAGAGCGGTGTAGATTCCTCATTAATCTTCGGATTTGATGTCAAGCCTTATTATAATTATAATTTTGCTG
The DNA here is from genome assembly GCA_021533235.1 of Biomphalaria straminea. Classification (NCBI taxonomy): domain Eukaryota; kingdom Metazoa; phylum Mollusca; class Gastropoda; family Planorbidae; genus Biomphalaria; species Biomphalaria straminea. Next base: position 1,264,531 of record JADKLZ010084329.1, read on the forward strand.
GTATAATTATGACCCGTACCAAAACAAAGGAAATGGTGATTACACAGCTGCTCTACTGCTCCTTACTTTCTCACACTGAACAAGATATCTAAACTTGGTGTTACCGTTAGGGCGTGGTGACGAAAGGCCCAGGAGATATATGAATGGAGGGATGTGTAAGAGCAGGCCATATCTTTCCATGGGCTGTAGCACCAGTAGCAGTTGTATATAACCTTTCTTAGTATAAATTATTTAACCGAGCAAGGCTCGGCCACCTGATATTTAGACCAATTAGACCAGTCTGACTAACTTACATGATAATAGAGCGCTTGAGTGCTAACAAGTGAGGTGATTGTAGAACAATGGGAATATTGACTAGTTTGATAAAAAAACATATTTATTATTCTGTCAAACAACTAGAAAAACCTAACCGTATCTTAGATTGTATTAGCCTACAGAGGATTTTTGCGATGTCTAGGTCAGTCTAGACACTAGATTGAACTTCAATATTTCCAACTAAATAAAAGCTAGAAACGGAAGAGCTTTGAAAATTTGATTATACAGTGCTACACAAAAATAATCATGTAACAACGACAACAAACCCTCATTTCTTATGTATACCGGATAGGCCCTACACCAATGAGCTTGCTATAGTATTCCTCCAGGTATGGAGAGTAAGTCCACAGGAAGGCTCCTGGATTGTGGATGATCATTTCTGATGTACAGTAACTTCAACTTTACAATGACACGTCTGACTGAGAGGCAAGAACCGTTTAGCACCCTACCGAAGGGGGGGGGGGGGGTTCGAGCTGAGATGTGCTTGCTGAGCGTCTACAGGTACCAGGAAACCTTTTATATACCCAGCCATCTTCCTCACATTTTCACAAAAGAGATTGACGCAAAGTGCACTGAACATTTCTTATCATGACTGATGTGCCATGCCAAAGCAAGAAAATCAAAATTTGTCGACAGGAACATGAAAATTTATAACTTATCAAATGATAGTAACTTAGTAAGGCCTAATGTATCGTATCCTAAATGTGCCCAATATTTAAAGCCTCATATCTTTTTTGTTGCCCTTACAAAATACATAGGTCTGTGATTTCTAGCATTCAATGTTCGTATGAAATGTATAAAATAATAATGACAAAGTCAGACGAAGTTCAAAGGAAAGGATTTCTGCATGATTATATAGACGTCAACAATAGGATATCCAAGGCAATGGGCATCGCTTCAAGGCTGCAGAAATGAATGTGGGACAATGCCTTGTTGACTGACAATACCAAAGCCTTAGTCTACCGACCTGTGTGATGAACACTTTGTTATAGGGAAGTGAACCTACGCATGACAGGGACAAAAACTAAAAATCTTCCTACTCCTATGCCTAAGGCGGATCTTTAAAATAAGGTAAAAGTTCCCCTTTCAGACCTTGTGGTCTATAGGGCAGATGATGTAAAGGTCATCTGATTCTGTGGCCCACGGTTAACGAGGGTGTCATGTGGCCAGCACAACGACCAACCGCCTTTACTTTTCCCCAACATTAGAGCTGGGTGGACTTAAGGGCGCCCAAAAAATCCCGAAATTAAAAATCACAGTCCTCACCAGGATTCGAACCCAGGACCTCCGGTACGAAGCCAAGCGCTTTACCGCTCAGCCACCGCGCCCTCTTAAAATAAGGTGGCGAGAGAAATTAACCAAAAGGGAGTACTGCGGAGAGCAAGGTGCCAGGACATTCGTGACCTCCGTGACCCCTATTTCCCGTTGGCTGTGGGACATTCGCTGACAGTAGCAGACGCCTTGGATTGGTCACGTTCATAGAATGCCACAAGGTCGACTTCCACAAGACATTCTGTTTGGTGATCTAACAGAAGGCAGGGAGCCGCTGGTCGTCCACTTCAAAGATATACCGATGTATGCAAGCGTGACATGAAGCTCTTCAAAATCGACATTTGGACAGTTGGGAAAAATTGGCATTGAATAGATCCTCATGGACAGCAAGCATAATGGAAGGGTCCCAGTTTGCAGATGCCATACACAACAGAAGCAGTAAGAAGGGTGAAAGTACAACAGTCTCTGGTGATTACAGATTACAACAGTAGTAGAAATAGGATGAAAGTGCAACAGTCTCTTTTAAGCTATTCTACAAGTATATTTTCTTGTAGCTAAACAGACAGACAAAAAAAAAACGCTTGTACAAAAATAATGGCTCTATATTAATTTTTTAGAGTACAATCTAAGTTACGAACCAGGTATAGTTCCATGTACGAACCGATTATAGATCTATATATTTTTTTCTTTTTCACTGAGGTGTTTTGCTTTGATAACACCGCCTGACCCTAGCATTGTTGTACTTCCGGCGCTACCGGTATCTTATGTTATTAGCGTGAAATCTAAAATCTAGATCTAGATCTAGATCTAGACTATTTGTCAAAGTTTTGTTTTTATTGTAGACCAAGTTCTTATAATTTAATTTTATATTAGATCTAGACTAGGACTAGATCTATTTGAAGCATTTTATTTCACAAATCAAAGCATGGATCTTAAAAGAAAAGCAGTGGAAAGTTCATTAGTGCCGTTTAAAAAACCAAGACAAGAATTGGTTACTTACGGAACACAGCAAATTGTTCAGTCGGTAAGAAAAATGAAACTTTATTTGGCAGCATTTTTGCACAATTAGACTCTAAATTTTAATTATTTGATTTAGATCTACATAAAAGCAATTAATAACCTCTATCTTAAGATGATTTTTAACACTTGATTAAATTTTTTTTTATTTTATGGTGTTTGTAATTTGTTGGAAGCATTCACAGATTTCAGAGTCAGAGACTGTCAGAGACTGAGTGAGAGAGCCTCTCAAATATTTTTATTTCATTTAAATTTAAAAGGCTGAAAAGTCTTTAAATAGATATAGATCTACTCATATATTGTTGATCTATGTAAGGCTTTTTCTAAGGTTTAGGCCTACAGGTAAGGAGGGATATAGATTGACCAGGAGCCAGGATTGGTTTATTCATATTATTATTGTAATTGCTACAATTTGTTAAATTTGTGGATTGTAGGGGAAGCTTTATACTAGTTATAATAGATATTAAATTCATTGTCACTTGAAGTTTGTCTTTAGAACTAACATGAGAAGATTAATTGTCACGCCTATTGAAAATCTCAGACTTCATCTTTGGCCATCAAGCATCACACCTAGCAATATTTTGTGTGTACACACACTATTCTTTTACAATGGTGAATGGATGAACGAAGTAAGGACTAAGTGATCCAGGCTCAATTTAATTATATCTATGGCCTTCACACCTTTAGTAACAAACATACATATCCATTATTTTTATTATGTTTCTATTTCTATTACTAAAACTTGATAGGGTCCACCTCGAACTTCAAACCTCTTAGCTCCCATCATGCTGTTGACTGGTCATGAAGGAGACATCTTTTGCTGTAAATTTTCTCCTGATGGCCAGTTGTTGGCCTCTGCAGGCTTTGACAGACTTATCTGTGAGTATATCTTTAACTAACTCTTTTATAATTTTAATACTGTTGGTTGTACATATAAATGTTAAAAAAAGTAAAAAAAAAAAAAGTAAGTTTAATAAGTGAAGTTTTATGTTTCACACCAAGTACAAATATTTGTTTAAGGAAATAATTTAGTAAGTGATCTATGACATATCAGAACAGTTTAAAGTTCTCATGTTCCCATTGACCTGATTACCGAGAGATATTGTGTTTGACTTAACAATGTTTTAAAGTTTAAAAATTCTTGGTAGGATTTTAATTCAGTATTCAGGACATTCATGAGTTTACCCACCTCTACCCTACTCTCAGCTCTGTTGGGTACCAAATGTCTGTGAGGACATGTAAAAATTGTTGTGCTGGTATTTGGACAGTTCACAACAAAGCATTCTGTATAATGTTTATACAAGTAAAAGAAATGTATTTTTAATATTATTCAAACATATCAGTAAGAAGAAAGAATTCGTATGTACTTTAACTTATTTAGCATGACTCATTTTTCTCAACAGATTTTTGGACTGTGTATGGAGAATGTGAAAATTTTGCAATGCTTAAGGGACACACTGGAGCCATTATGGATGTCCACTTCTCTACAGATGGCAGGTGATTGGATTAGTTGCTATCAAGCTGAACTGTAGAACAACTGTTTCCACTAGCCTACTGTATTAAACAAAATTAATTATTCTTGCTGATTAAAACTTGGCATATTATTATTTTCTTTTTGTATCCTAAAAAAAGTCAATCACTAGGTTATTTTTTAGTAGATCTATGTCCATCATCTATAACTTTAGATATATATTAAACAAGAGAAACCCATTGATTGTGTACTAGCTTTAAAAATGTTAAAATATCAACCAGTTTAAAAGAATACTGAAATAAAAAGATGTACTTAAGGAGTTACTGAATTCTAACATATTTTTCTTCCTTGCAGCATGCTTTTCTCAGCATCCACTGATAAAACTGTTGGTGTTTGGGATATTGAGACGGGGGAACGAATGAGAAAATTAAAAGGCCATCAGACATTTGTCAACACACTGCACCCAGCACGAAGAGGTCCACAATTGCTCTGTACAGGAAGTGATGATGGAACTGTTAAGGTTAACATTGTCTTTAATCTATGCACTACTTTTTACCGCCTATCATAATAATTTAAGTTTAAACTACACATCCAACTAAATTATTAATAAATTCTTAAAATTGTAATTAAAAATTGAGATTACTTTGGGAGATTTTTATTAAATTATATATATATATATCCCTTAATCTTTTGGGGCACCACACATGATCTGTTGACCATCTCTCCATTCTTCTGTCTTTCATTGACAAAAAGCTCTTTCTACTCTCTGATGTTGTCTTCCCAACCCTTTCTCTATCTTCTTTTGCCTGGTACTTTTCCATGTAGGAAGGTCTCTGTAAGCCATGAGGACCTCATGGCTTGGCCATACAGTTTTAGTTGAATTATTATTTTTTTTTTTACAGTAGTCAGCATGTCGTCATGGCTGAAGTCTCATTGCCTTAGTGACCCTGTTTTGGATTTCCTCATTTGTATTATTGTTAACTTAATTACCAGTAATTAAAACAGTTACAATTAGCAAGTTAGAGTTTTATGTCAGACCACCTGTTTCTTGATGGCTCATAACTGATCCAAATTTTTTTTTTTAATATTGTTTACTTTTTATCTTATTGCAGACTTGGGATGCTCGTAAGAAAGGAACTATCAACACATTTCAGTGCACATATCAAGTCACAGCAGTAACTTTTAATGATACAGCAGAACAGATTATCTCTGGCGGTATAGATAATGAACTGAAGGTTAGTTTGGAATAGCTACGGTGTCATTGCTTGTTCCATTTTTATTAATTCTCAATCCATAAGCAAACAACCAAATAAAAAAAAGCCTATCTTACTTTCACTTTCATTATCAGTGTCTATGCATATCTAACAACTAAATATATTTTATATATGTACATATAGTTTATGATGTTAATAAATAATGACACTTTAACACTTCTATTAAAATATATATTCTATTTCTTATCACATAATTTAATATTATTGTTACAAATGTCAGCTGAAATATTAGGAACACAAAGTAATCAATAATTTGGTTCTTGTTGAGAGTAAATAAAAAATACATTTTTTTTATTCATAAAATCAGTCCCTTAGTAATGCAATGCAACACTATCATTTCGATGAAGTTTGTAGAAAAAAAAAATCTTTTTGGCTCTTTATTAGACGTCTTCTTAAAAAACAAATGTAAAAGTTATTTAAATAATAAAAACAAAAACCTCTAGAACAAATAAATGTATTCCAGATTCTAATGAAATAAACTGAAAAGTGAAGGGATTTTGTCCTGGGGCTCACTTCGAGTTTAATGATGATGATCTTCTTAAACATTGTTTGACTTTTACCTTTCCTAAGGCTTTGACTAAATAGTTACATGAAGTCCAAACTTCTATCTCTATTTGTATTGTTAGGTGTGGGATCTAAGAAAGAATGCTATTCTGTACAAAATGAGAGGTCACTCTGACACAGTGACTGGTGTTGAGCTCAGCCCTGAAGGCTCCTACCTACTTAGTAACTCAATGGACAACACATGTAAGTCCAAGTCTATCATGTAGTCAACTTTGACTTTAGCTTTTGTTGACTATTTGTAGTACCTGCTATATATTATATGTTGCATGATGTTTCTATATTCCAGTGCGTATTTGGGATGTAAGGCCCTATGCACCACAGGAAAGATGTGTGAAAATAATGTCTGGACATCAGCACACATTTGAAAAGGTGAATTTTTATAAGACATTTTATGAAGTCTTTGTGTGTGTTTATTAATGACAATTCTAAAATGATGGTTGTCTGGCAGTGGAAGGTCTTATTTAAGATAACATTGAAACAGAGTCTGCAACAGACAAAACTTTTCACGCTTTCAAAGGTTCTTCCCTATATTTGTAAAAGGTCTTCATAAAACAGTTGTTGGCCTTTTCCTTAAAGATAAATTATGTTTCTCCAACTAATTAAGTTGTACCCTAAAACTCCCCATCTTCACCAGGATTTAAACTCTAGACCACTTGATTCAGCCACCACACCTGTTAAATTGTATAAGCTTTTTAAACAAATATATAGTACTATAGATTCTGTGTATCACTTTCTTTATATTTTATTATCTCAGAATTTACTTCGATGTGCATGGTCACCTGATGGTAGTCGTGTGGCTGCTGGTTCAGGAGACAGGTTTGTTTATGTCTGGGACACCACCTCACGCAGAGTAGTGTACAAGTTGCCTGGGCATGCTGGATCTGTCAATGAAGTGGACTTTCACCCTACAGAACCAATCAGTAATGGAATTTTTTTATTATTTTTTTTTGCTACACTGGGTCCCTGCTTTACAATGGGGGTTAGGGACCGGTCTGTCATTAAGTGGGGCCCTAGATTTGGGTTAGGTATGAATCTTTTTTTTAATAGTAGATAGAGTATATAGTTACTTTTTGTATACAGTACTGTGTATACCTGAAACTAAATAAAGTATTTTTCACAAGTTGTATATGAGGAAATACATCTGACAGAACATTGTTTTATTGACAAAAATATAAATTTATAAAAATTATACTTTCATTTAGAAAAAGCATAAACAGGTTGTAGCCTACATCAGGAATACAATTTTATTAAAATTGAAGCAAAAAAATTTAACTTATAGAGCCTAGCCTTCTTCGTGTGCTTTCAGCATGACAGATGCTAAGTGCCTTGCTTTTTATGAGAGTATTTTCTTGCTTATTTGGTGGTGAAACCAAATTACCAGCAATGCTCCATTTTATGGATCAGGCCCTGGTGCTGCCTGATGGTAACAGCCTCATATCCCATGGTACTCTTCGTCATGTCCTCTTAAAGTATGATTTCAATGGTGAACAGAGAAACCACATGCTACTAGCTTCATAACTTGAAGTTGCTGTTAAACAGACAGACTGTTAATGTGAGGACTCACTGTACTCACATTTACTAGTCAGTGCAGAAAGTATTTTGTGTATTATGGTTTAAGTATTTACTTCCACTAAGACTTTGTTTTTTTAAGTATCATTTAAATGTAAACTTAGATTGTAATGTGCTAAAATTGTGAAGCTGTGGCAGCTGTATAGTAAAACTTACTTTTAAGATACACTCATGCAACTAAACCACTATCAATTCAATAGTAGTACTAACAGCTATGATTTATTAATCATTTAATTTTTTTTTTTTTCAGTTTCATCTTGTTCCAGTGATAAGAAGATTTACCTTGGGGAATTAGATTAAGTTGGAACTGTTGGATTTTGTTCATGTCACACCATTTTGTTTGTAAATAGATTAAATCATACACAACATACGCAACTTGTTGAGTTTTTAGTTCAAAATGTAAAAATGAATGAAATGTACTAAATAGACTGCAATAAAATTAACAGCCCTACAGTGATAAATGTAGTTATTATTGTTAGGATTCATATTTATTAAGAATGCCTTAAGAAATATTTTGTTTTTGTGAGTAGAAATTTCATACCTGTACCAAAAAGTGTAGCTACTATTAGACAGGAAGCTACCACAAAGAAAGACATATGAGTCTCAAGATAGGAGACTTTACATTTTTCTCCTTGTAAATAAAGTGTTTTAAAGTCTTGTCAAGTATTTGAGAGAATCTTCAAAGTCTCTGTTAAGAACTCACTTGTGTGTAATAATAATCAATATTTTCCATTAGAATATTAGTCTTACAATTTGTGCATTACATCAAACAAAACATTAAGCAGCCTTTGTTGAGATACACAAAAATGTTAGTTAAAAACTTGCCAGTAAAAGCAATTGTTACAACACAATAGTTTAGTTTCAGTTATTTTGTATAGAGAAATGTTATTTGGTTGAATTAAAAACCTACAGAATTAGTTTGATTTGATGTGATAAGAAAAATGTAAAATAAAGACAGCTTGTCACTGAAGAGTAATATTTCATTTCAGCAAAAAGTGTTTTTTTTTTTTTTTTTTACAAAGCTTATATCAACTCATTCTCCATTCTTGGAACAAGTTGAAACAATTAATTATTGTTCGTAACAAAACAATTGTTTGTAATTAACTATTTTGTGTGACATCAAATAAGGGAAATAATGTCTACTTTATTTATAGTTATTAGGTAGAGTTCTTGCCCTTGTTTTTTTTTAAACAGTAATTTTAAAATATTTGATTGTTTTACCTATAAAACTGGACTTAAACAAAATGAAGTATAGATAACTGTACAGAGGCTTGGTTTATTTCTTATTTGATTTTCATGGATCATCTTGATAAAATTTATCATGATTTGAGTTCCCACCCTATAATGCTGGTACAGTGATGCTTTCAATATTCAAGTTTTAATCATGCTGGTATGTCCAGTGTTTCCAGTTAAATCATGCTGGTAGTGCTTTCAATGTACTGGTACCCAGTTTAAATCACCTAGCAATGCCTTCAATATTGCCTGTTTTAAATTATGCTGGTATTTTTAATGTTCCTAGTTTAAAACAAAAATTAGACCATCATTTGATTTCTCAGTTTAACATTGCCACTACAGAAATAGACAAGGCAGTATGCATATAAATATACTTTTATTAATAATGATGGAGCTCAGTGGTCAACTATTGGATGATAAAAATTTACAAACGTATGAGATACTGACACATCCAGCTACATGGTTAATAGGTCAATTATGATAAAATGATTTCAATATTATTGATTAGAACTGTGAACAAACTGGTCTGACAAAATGACCAAATTTTTTTTTTTATTTAGTTGAATTGAAACCCCAAAATAATGAAAAAAAAACTTGTATTAAAATATTAAAAAAAAAATCAAGGCTACAAATAAATGTTTATTCCAATGACAGGCTGAGTCATTCTCTCATATACACACACAGTGCTTTCACTTCAGCCTGTTTCTTTTTCATCAACAATGGAGAAACAGAATCAACAGAGTTTTAAATGAAAAGAGACATTCAATAGCATCAAGATATTCAATAGCATCAAGATTAAAATAACGTTAAGTGACAAACTCAACAGAGAACATCTCCATTAAATAGACAGGAGATGAAACATTAGTTTCAGGATTTAAAAAAAAGTTACTTATTGATCACCTTTTTTAAATAAAATAAAAAAAAGACTTTCCATGTACAGTGAAAGTTTGACAAAACAACTGAAGAAATGTTAACACAGGTATTTATGATGAAGAATGATAGATCATTATACCAATAACTAATGTTTTAACATTGCAGGTTTAAAAAACAAATTGTAATGTTAAGAAACAAATGGTTAAAATATTACTTAGAGAAATAAAAGTTCAAATTAATTTAAACCTTTCTACATAGAAAGAGAACTCTTATCATGAGAGAACTACTACAATCACTCAAGTAGGAACAAACTTATGATACACACAAAGAAACAAAAGTGTAAGCAAAACATATGTTCTAGAATTTACCAGTAGTGTGAATAACAGCATTTACAAACCATACAAGTATAGAATACTAAATAAGTTGAATTATTTCACACAATTATATAGATTTAAAAAAAAATAACTAAGAAAGTTTTGGTCTCCATGGTGGTTTGGGAAAAGCTAACAAGATGTTTAACCAAGATAAATCTGACATTGATATTGTCTAGGTTTCCTATGACAAACAGTGCCAAACAACTAAGTTAAAAAGGACTACGCCAAGAATACTTATCTGTTCATATTCATATGGAAAAAAATTAAAAGAAATTGATTTGATCATAAACAGGTGAATAACTTTTTTTATCTTGGAGCTGATGTAGATTTGACTGGAGAACAGCAGATTGAAATCAGCACTCAAAACGCACATCAGCAGTGAAGAAAATCAAAGATACAAGAAGAAGTCAAGACATTCCAACACTTGGGGGCGATTTAGAAATAAATAAAATCCAATAAGTATCATGAGAATTCAGTTGAGATACACAAAGAAATCATTCAAAGTCAAAATGATTTTCAAAATACTGAAGAGAGAATGAACAAACAAGGCCAAGAAAAGTTTTCTGATAAAATAAATGAGCCAGTCTATGGCCTATGAGCTGGACTAAAGGAGAATTTAGTTGGGCAATGTAAAACATTATGCATGTTATTGGGCTAATGATAATGGTGTCTGTAAAAGTCTATTATTTGAATCAAAACAAATTGATTTAACTGTTGCACTTTATGGTCACAAAGGAGATTGTAGATAAACAATTTACAAACACAAATGTTCATCAGACATTGAAATATTAGTTTTAATCCTAAATGAATCCTCAGAAAGTCTTGTTCAATCAAAAGGAAATATTTTGGTGAGTGGTTTCCCCAAAGATGAATGATGACTTCAAGTCTGGTATGAAGCGCTGAGAGTTATTATTCTGTGCAAAGTTAGAGGCTGCCTTATTGGTTGGAATATGATACGGTTGAGCACGTTGTGATGGCAACTGACGAGCTTTCAACTTGTGTTGTTTACCTGATGACAAAAAAACAAAACTTTCCTAAACTGTTTTGATCAAAAATGTCAAATTCATTGTATTTCTATTAGTTTAAAAAAAAAAGTCAAGTTCCCCTTTATGACCTTGTGCTCTAAATGGCAGATGATGTAAAGGCCATCTGATTCTGTGGCCTACAGTTAAAAAGGGTGTCATGTGGCTAGCACAATGACCCACTGCTTTTACTTTTCCCCAACTAATGTCAGGTACCCATTAGAGCTGGGTGGACTCAGAGGTGCCCAAGGATCCCGAAATAAAAATCCCAGTCTTCACCAGCATTCGAACCCAGAACCTCCAGTTCAGAACCCAAACACTTTACCACTACATCTCTCTTTGGGTTTAGAGGACTGAATATTAACCATTTCACAACTCAAGTCCTACAGGGCAGGAATTTAAGGATTTTTAGGGTGTCCCTAAGTCCAAGTTTTTTTTTTACACCTGAAATGTATTATTGAAATGCCCTACGTTCAAGATATAGCCAGAATTTTGATTTCCTTATGAAAGAGATTGTGGAATTGGTGTCCTATTTTTTTTAAATTTAGACAAAACTTAAATATAATTCTTAACGTTTTTTTGCATGATTCCTTAAAGTATTGTTTAATAAAAAATAAATAAAAATACATGACCTAAATAGCACTGCAAAAATCAATATGGAGGGAATGTTACTTACCACTCTGATGAGCCGTCATTTGTGCAAGGGAGTTAACAGATAGATTACAACAGCTACAAAAAAGCTTGGCTTTTGTCTCCGCATCCAGTTCTTTCTTGACTTTTGGTACAGTTGCTGAAACCTTGGTCAATGAAATAAGAAACATTAATATATGTCCATATGCTGTAGAAATGAAACAATGGTTTTAAAACCTTTTTCTAGGTAGACTGATGAGTCTAGGCTCTAAGACAATGCAGATTGTAAAGATATTGTTCTCTGTAATGAAAAATGTCTAAGCTTACAGCTATTTGTAACATTAAAGGATCCCTTATCCCCAAATAAGAAAAACAAAATCACAGGGCAAAAATAGACCCAGTTAACTGGCGCAGAGATTTGACCAGTAGGAGCAATTATAGATAAAAGTCATTAACAAGAAAAATACTTTAAAAAAAAAAACACCTTCTTTAGACAACTTATAGCGCAATTATTTTGCTACTAATAACTAATGAATGCCTACATTTAAAAAAAAAGATATTTTTTTTTTATGCAACTCCCATATAAGTTTTTCCCCAAATATATTAATCAGATCTTGAATTTCTAAGAAAATTATTAGAGCCACTTTCAAGAATGAGGTCCACCCAGCATCCAGCCTTAGCTCACCCATTCCTAATGTGCAACTTGAAAGAGTTATTGATAAAATAGTCAAATTAGAAAAATGATTTTGAATTTTTGATATGAAATATTAAACAAGTTTCAGTGCCATAGAGCAGATTGTTCAATACATAAGTCTGGTAGACTAGGTCCCAATCCACACAGCAAAGGAACAGCAAATAGCCAATACAGTTTGAGATCAACAGCCTCACAGCAAGGAAGCAGCTCTGTGTGGTGCAAGCTGCCTATAACTAACTACTAACTCCTGATTTTTCTTCCGGATAGGTTCCAGAAGTTTTTCCCATATACGGATATAAATCCAAGGTAGAAGAGGTATGCATTCAGAGTTTCCTTGGTAGGTATCCAGCTAAGGTTAACAACCTGCTCCTACGTACTGGTTAAGATACCACTGTGACCAAAACACACTTAAAACATTGGGATATACATGAATAGTTGACATTGCCTAATTTGATTATAAATATGATCATTCTAATCTGTTCTAGAATGGTGTTAAACGTATAACTTATAATCCAAGTATACATTAAAAGCTTCTAAGCCAATGTTTTTATTAATTTCCAGAAAAGGATTGAAACTCAACTTTGGAGATGTTTTGAAATATTGATTTCTGGTTAAAATTCAAAATAACTTCATAACAGCTTTCCTACATAAACTTAATAAAGATTTGACAATATGTTTAAGAAAACAGAGTGAAAAAGTGGACAATAGATTTCTTTACATTACAAAAAACATAATTATAGTCTATTTTATGCACTTTTATGCACATTTAGTAGGGACCCAAAACCGATTTTTTAAAATGGTCATGCAGCTTATTTTGTAATTTATTTGAATAGAACTCGTGATTCTAAGACCGAGGATACCAAATTTATATCTGTAGCTTAAATATTAAGAAAGTTACAAATTTTTAAAAACGCGTTTTTTTGGATTTTCTTTTTGGCCTTCCAAACCCGTGTTTTTGAAGGACATTTTAATAGAAACTATAATGCCCCCAGAGATGAAACTCAGTAAAAACATTCATGTTCACACATAGAACACGCTCAATTTTTTTCAAGCTTGTCAAAAAATTATTTGAGTTTATTTACTTGTGCCGAATGTTGCATTTTATCATTTTTGGCATTTTTCAAAAAGGGAGGTAAAAAACACAAAAAATGTGCATTTTTAAAATTTTGTAACAAAAAAGCTATAAATGCTACATGAATGTACTATATGTCAAAATGCGGGGAATTTATAGATCTACAAGAATAAACTACTCTAAATAATATTTTATTTCAATATTTTGCTGTACTTATACAGTAATATGCAATGGTTTACTAAAACTCTCAAATAAGCCAAACTTTAATGAGCTAAAAATATTACACTAGTATAGCAATAAGAACAATTTACAGATCATAATTTAGATTATTCTCTCTTCTTCCATAATAATATTGAAAAACATATATTTATTTATATGGACCTGTGTAAGTGTATTGCGAACCAATGATGGTAAAAAAAGACATATAGTCCATACATTTACTTAGAATTCTTGACATAATAATCTTTACAGCCATTTAGCTGGATGATATTCAATTATTTCTTATTGAATCATTAAACTCTATAAGCTGATTTGAGAAACTGAAAATTAGAACTCAATTTGTGTGCAGAAATAATTTTAAACAAGGCTTTTTTATATCTGCTATGCAATGACCAGTAAATTCTTTTCAGTAAAGCTCAACTATTCTAAGCACATAATTTTTGTCATATTCACTGTCTAAACAAAGAATTCTACATGAAAATATAGGATATAAACTGTAATTCCCCAGGCTACTGAATTTTACTACAGAAACACATATATTTGTCATTATTTTCATTATCTTTATGTAGCAAATTTACATTGATTAGGTTGTATGAACTAGAAATATAGTATCAAGCCTGAACTTTTTTTTTTCTAAAATTCACAAATTTTTAACCAAAATCAACTCCTTCAAAGTATATTTTAAATTTAAATAAATTTAATATAAAAATATTAATACATCCCAATGCCAATGTGCTGTTATTAGGCCTACAATCTCAGCTATCAATCTGTGAGAAGTTTGCCTATCAAAAAAAGAGAAACATTAGTATTTATAATACTTGCATCAGAGCAAGTATCTCAATGACATGTTGATCAAAATAGTAAGATTCATTTTTAGTTAGCTACTTTCCATATGTTCTTCTCAATTTAAGATTTCATTATGATTTTAACTTCCAACACATCCAGCTTAGTCACTTTTTTCCTTCAACATGATCAACCTTATAGACTTTTATGTAGCCTAAATCTTTTAGATGTCAAAGTTTCAAAACTTTTTTTCTTAAAAAAATATTAAATGTTTTTAAAAATAGTTTATGCAGCTATAACTATACTTTCTGAAAAATAATATAATAATTAGGTCATAAGTTTATCATTGTTTTATTGGAAAGTACTTGTAAAGCATCAATAATTAGTATAAATAGTTAGATGTCTTAAAAATATGATGATATAGGATTGTAATCTATTTTTAATTTAATAAGAATTAAAATGAATTAATATCATCAATTCTTTGGTGTTTTTTTTGTGTGGATATTTAGTTGATTGAAGATTACTAGCGAGGCTTAGACTTGTGATATTGAGAACTTTGAACTGAGATCAGTCGTCTAAATATAATACCTATTGACTAAGGGCTACTTCCATTTATAATAAAAGAAGACCTTTTATTGCAACTAGAGATTATAAAACATACACATAGATCCAGATCTAGATATCTTTCTAGATATTATAAGACAATTAGACTCATATCTTGATATATATGTATTATAATGTAGATCTAAATAGCCTGCCCTATAAACTATCGGCCTAAGTTATTATGCCTAAGTCTTAAATTATAGATATGGCTTCTTTTTAAAGTTTTAAGTTTTAACGAATAACATGAAGGACCCTCGTTCCAGATGTCTAGACCAAGATTAGATCTAGACTCTAGAGTACTCTAGACCAAGATCTAGATATAGGACTAGTCTCTATTGACTCTATATTATATATATGCATTTGTCAAAACTGTGCCTCTGAGTAGTCTGAGTAGATCTAATTTGAAGTCCCTAGGCCTAGGTCTAGAACACGAGAAATAGGTCTAGATCTAATTTAAGGCTTTATCTTTATGTATTGAAGTCTATAGATTTAATTTAGTGTTATATTTTATCTATTTACTATTTTATATGTATAATATAGATCTAGATCTAGTTAAAAGACCAGATCTACTCTATATTGGAATAGCTTCATTCGATGCCACAATTTGTTGATATTAGCAACGGATAAGGCCAATATGTGATGCGTTTCTATACATTTATTACAATTATAATTATTAATTAAATATCTTGAACCATTACTTTTTTTTGAACTGTTAATCCTCCTCTTTAATTTGTATCAATCACTTTTACATAATACGTTTTTAAAAAAATTAGGTTTACTTTCGAAGACATGACCCCTTAGAAACACAAAATACTTACAGATTTGTTACACATTAACCTTTCATTAACATTGGAATATAAATTATTTTTTAAAATTTGGAATAAAAGAAGGTAAAAAACCAATAAATATCTAATGGTTAACATCTTATTGACCCATCTCAGACATTTTTCTTACAAATTTTACGATGTAGATTTAATAAAAATCATTTTTCTATAACGACTCATGTGTTGCTAAGGACCATTTTGGCACATACTACGCACACAGGCAAAATCGCTATTTTATGCGTCTTGTTCGGTTTAAAATGGGGAGCATGTCAACGCTTGTTTTTAAAATAAAATTTACACACTTT
>JADKLZ010084329.1:1321876-1334453 GCA_021533235.1 Biomphalaria straminea
TTTTTTTTCTTCTGTCCCTACCTCGTTCAGCGCGTTCAATACTAAATATATCACGCAAGCCAAGATTAACCTGAGCTATGACGGCTTAAAACTAAACAAAAAACAAATTTGAAATTCTATTTTGGTCTTAGCACTCAAGGATGGGGAGGGGAGGGAAGTCCACGTTAATGCCTGCAGTTCAAGCAACTCCAAAAGTGTTAAACTCTTTTTTTTTTTTTTTTGTAGACTTTAAGCTCAAGAATTTCAAGAAAACCGAAATAATATTTTGAAACAATGTTCATTAGCCTACTAAACTAAACGGTGATTTATTTTCTAAAAAAATGTTACGCATTTTTATTAGCGGCCCCCGAATGGGGAAAAGACGCTATTAGTTTTATGTGGAATGTCTGTCCGTCTGTCCGTCCTTCCCGTTTCCATTTTGTTAACTAGAATATATAGTGAAAATCTGACAACAAAATATTTTTAGACCATTTAAAGTTCTGATGCAACGGCTACTTTTTTTCTTTTCTGAAAGCGAAAAATCTTATTTTATAAATCACTTATGCAAGCAGTTTTTTTTTCATAAAAATACACCACTTTCACAATTTATTTTATTATACCTTTTAAATCGCGCCACTTTCATGCTTATAGCATGCTCAGAGCGCTTTAGTCTCTTTAGGCGCTCAGTAACCACAACTCTGCCCGAGTCGGGAGTCGAACCTCGAAGGTAGCCGAGCCAAGCTAAGTTCAAACGTACTTAGCCTCTGGACCACTATTAATAGTAACAAACACAAGAGGCTCTTTAAAACTAGCAACAATGCACATAAGATGGACATAATTTAAAATAACAATTAATAAGTAGTTTTTCATATTATCGCGTGAACTGCAGAGCTGCACTACGACAACAGTACACTTACTATTTTCTTTTGACGTAAATGTTTTTTTTTATTGAGGATTGCAATAAGAGATTAACCCATTACAAAACAATTACATCAATTAGATATTCATTATAAGACCTTAGTTAGGCCAGATTCACATCTGACTTGACATTCACTTTCACATTTCCTTTGGACTGCTGGGGCACCACACAAGATCTGTCAACCTTCTTTCTCCATTATTCTCTGTCATTTGTCTTTGAGACAGAATTTCATTCCGATGTTCTTTTTGAAAATATTGAAACCAGCCTTTTTTTTTCCTGCCTGGTATGACCACTTCGGGGGCCGATTTTGAATTTGTGTTTCCACACATGCTGTCTTTGTAACCTTGTTTTGCTTTCTTAATAAGTCAGAGCAATAATAGCAACAGATGCAGTGCAGCAAGGACATTTGACATTTAAAATTCTAGACATTGAAACTAGACTATAAACAGAGGTAGTCTGTTTTATGCATACACTTTCAAACTTCTTCAATTTGTATATACAATTACAAATTTGATTACTTTATTGCACCAGAAACCAATCCTCCTTATTTTTTTTACCGGAAGTAACTCCACCACTGAAGTTTAAGTAGAAATGGGAAAGATATTTTTTCAACAAAGAATGAAAAATTTTTTAGTTTCATGTACAGAATCTATAGCAACTTTTTGTTCACAGAGCCATGGATCATTCAGGTGATAGTAAAACAGCTTGCTCTCTGACAACCACATCGACGTTATAAACATACACACGAGCACTGGTTGTCTCACACACACACACTTTAGAGTTACGCAAGCGCAGTTTTTTTTTTCCTTTTGTTTCCCTTATGTAACAAAGAATCATAGTTCATTTCTTTTTCTTTCACAAAAATTGTCTAGATACCATTCATGAATAGAAAACTTCGCAAGTAATCTATTACTTGACACCAGTGCAATAAGGGGTCATTCGTAAATGACGTCACGCTCGGGGGTGTGGGGGGGTTGAGAAAATGCGACACTTTGTGACAAGGGGGTAGCAATTTTGTGACGTCACAAATTTAAAATTGAGAAAAAAAACACCAAAAAAATATTTTTTTAATCTACAAAAATCTTCTAAAAATAATAACATTTTTAGGTACTCATTTCAACATGAACCTCTCAGGTAGTTTTATTTTCAAAATAAAAGCATGGAAAATATAGAGATATTTCAGTCTTGTTTGAAGAGTTCAACTGAAAACATCATGTTGGCACTGCCGACTGAGAATTTCACGTTGTTCTTCTCAAAAATACTAATCTTAAATTTTCAGAAAAATAACGACGTCAACGTGTTTTTTTTTGTTTTTTTTTTAAATTCAAATCTCTAATCTAAAAACAACATCAAATGGAGAAAAAAGTTAAATTTAATTTATATATCGAAAGATCAGCTGTGACATCGCATAAAGGACTTTAATTCATCAACGAACATTCATCAACACAAAGATGTTAACGAGTGAAACATCCGCGTGAACTTTAAATTATTTCACGCTATATTTTTCTGTAACGAATTTTTCCGATTGGAATTATTCTGCTCATTTCGCTTCATTTAGCCGAGATCGCCAAAATTCTCGCGCAACTCGCTCTTTCTATCGCGAACTTTTTGTGACGTGATGCAGAGAGGGAGAGGGGGGTGGGTCTGAGAATTTGTGACAAGGGGGATTGGGGTCTAAAAGGGTCATTTTTTGCGTGTCGTCTTTTACGAACGACCCCTAACCTCTTTAGGGTTAGGTCTAGTGAAACATGAATGTCTGTTAAACAATAAGTGGTATTGGACAACGGAAACTGAAAGCAAGGAATTTGTATCGAAGCACAGACACACTTTTTCTTTACACAGCAACAGTCAGAGCCAGGAAGTCGTTTCAATTTGCTTTTCTGTATCTGCGTCCATGCAACTCTGTGTCAATCAACTGATCTAAAGCTTTATGGTCGAGAGTAGCGACATAGTTCTGTTGTGTTCTCCTTTCTCTTCTCGTCTTGAGAAGCTCATTGGGTCACAAAGGGTGACACTTTTATTAGCTCACGCCATGTTTATCAGCACTGCTGTTCTCCATGTCTGGGGTTGATAAGAAGTGCCCTGGAGGTAATTCATTCTCTCTGCCGCCCTGACACAGTGCCCTGAATGCAATTAATTCTCTCTGCCGCGCTGGCACTGTGCCCTGGATGTAATTCATTCTCTCTGCTGCCCTGGCACTGTGCCCTGGATGTAATTCACTATCTCTGCCGCCCTGACACTGTGCCCTAGAGAAGTCTTGAAAAGAAATACTAACCTGGAAGTGTCTTTTCTAAAATAAAAATAAATTAAAATAAATAAATTGTTGCTTTGTTTGTTTGTTGGCGCTTTGCTTGTTGGTGTCTTCTTAACATAGAGGAAGTGTTGTCTGTAACATTTCATTTCATTATATGATTATTACTAGCGTATTAAAGCGGGCCAATTTTTGCATTTTTCATAGCCACATTTTTTTTTTGCACTTCTTTTATGGAACATATTTTTAGACAATCATTAATTACGGATGAATATGAAGATGTTAATTTTAATCATTTTTTCTGTGTTTCTTTAATTATTATTAGTCGGACACCTGGATTAATTAATACCGTAGATATTTCCCTTGGCAGAAAATTTTTGAATGGTGGTGCTGCTCTAACAGACATCCTCACTCAGTGCTGGGACAACTCTCCTACCCCTGAGCTTTGCGATGCCGCTATCATATCGCTGTACACAGAGTCGACTAATCAGACTGCTCCAGTTAACGTGGCGCTACATTAATGTCAGTAGTAGACAAAATCCTTGACAGAATACTCCTTGACAGATATTTGGATTTATATAATACAGCTAACATAGTACATACAATTGATCAATAGTTCGCAGCAAACATATTACATACAGGCGATATAGATTATTTAGAAATCTTCCGACAATAATACAAAAAAAAAAAAAACAACAATGAAACAACAACACAAACAAAGCAACAACAAACAAAAAAGCATCAATAACAATAAAAGATGAACAAATAAGCAAAGCAATAGCAACAAACAAAACAACAAAACACAAACAAAGCAACAATACACAAACAATAAAGCAACGAAAAAAAAAACAACAATGCAATAACAAACAAGCAAAGCGCCAACAAACAAACAAAGCAACAACAAACAAACTAACAAAGCAACACCAAACAAAAAAACTAACAACGCAACACCAAACATACAAAGCAACAACAAACAAACCAACAAAGTAACAACAAACAAACAAAGGAACACCAAACAAACAAAAAAAAAAGATGGAAGCACTTGTAAGAAAGATCCCAGGCATAGAGACCTACAGTTGGAGGTTGATTTGTTGAATGGGTCACGTGGTTGTAACACAGGCTCAGCAAACAACCAGCACATTGAAGAACCTCCACCACAAACTTTGTTCAAAGACTGACATAACAAGCCCCCAGCCGCCGGTCTAGCACCCCCCAGTACCCACCTCACTAGCCCCTGCGTCTCTAACTTCTCCATCTCTGTTCTATTTCACTTTTTTTACTTTCATTTCGTTGCCTTTAAAAATCCAAGTTTTTAACACGTGCATTGAGAGTACACGCCTCCCTCTCCCCCCCTCTCTCTCACCCACGAGCATCACAAAAAAATCTGGATTGTTGATCACAGGGTGCAGCCCAACAGGTAGCGGAGGGGAACGGGGCGTAGTAAAGGGGCGAATTCGAGGGAGCGGAAGAGTGAGACTCCAACAGTTAGACTAGCGCGCGTGCAAGCTGCCTTTTTTTTATTGGATAGAATGAGTGTGTGTTGAGAGCAATGTCTCATTGACGAGGAGTATCGCCACAATAATTCCATTGCAGGCCATACTGTGACATCACTTTCAAAACATACTCGACTACCACTAAGGAATATTTCGCCTGTTTTGTTTTTTCACTATCGGATTCGGATTGTTACATTTATTCATAGTAATCGATAACACCTTTTATGAGATATTCGTATGAAAAAAAACATAGACCCAGGTTTTGTGTTTTTTTTTGTTAGGAATTAATGTGTGTCAAAGAGACATGTGATCAAGTTTTTCTAAGTAAAGATTTCTACTTAAGTCTGAAGATTGTGTTTTGGTGAGTTTCATATAGAATAGCGCTTGATTTTAACCGTCTGGCGTGTCTACTGCTAAAATGTTTATTTAGGGGAAAAGTCTAAGAAAATCCTTTTTGAGGAGCTGTTCAAATTATGTCCCTATGTTGTTTCCGCCTCTAGAAAGCTCTGTTTACCGTAGAGGGCAGTAGAGGCCAGTACATTAGACACCTCGATTATTTTTTATATCGCTGTCAGAGATTTATTTAATCCCAGGCTGTAAATGTTTGGCCATCATTGGTGTAAATCATCATTGAAATACAAGGGGCGGTAATGATTGGGTTCGCGCTATGAATTTGTCAACGTAACAATCGTGATATTAATTAGTGTCCACGCTGACAGTAATATGGTCATTCCATAGTATAGATTTAGGTGACACCAAAACGCAAACTAAGTCTACAAAGCTTTAATTAATAAACTTAAAAAAAATTGAATACCCAAAACAAAAGTGCTATACACCATAATAATAACGCAATAGTTTAGAGGGGGGGGGCTAGGTGGCTGAGTGATTAAACTTAAAAGTACACCGGTGACGCCCCTGGTATGACCCATACAGAGATCCTTTAAAGTTGTTAATGTAGCGTTATTATTTTTTTATAATTACAAACTCTTCGTTTTCTTTTTCTCATTTTTTTTTATTAATCGCTGTGTGTGCGTGTGCGCGTGTGTGTGTGCGTGTATGCGTGTGTTTGCGGTTTTCACTTTTATTTTACTGAACGACAAAACTTCCTCTTGCTGCATGTATTTCACTGTACGCATCACAAACATATAAGTTTGGTTCACTCTGGACTTTTTTTTAGAATTTTGGGCTTTTTTTTTGTATTCAGCTTTGTGTTTTCTGTTTCACTGTTTCCTCGAGTGTTTCAAAACATTTGTGGTACTAACCTCAGATGTTGTGTATTTGTTGTGGACACAACCCAACATGTGTACAGAAACATGTGTACAGAAACATGTGTACAGAAACATGTGTACAGAAACATGTGTACTAAAACATGTATACAGAAACATGTGTACAGAAACATGTACACAGAAACATGCATACAGAAACATGTGTACTAAAACATGTATACAGAAACATGTGTACTAAAACATGTATACAGAAACATGTGTACTGAAACATGTACACAGAAACATGTATACAGAAACATGTGTACAGAAACATGTGTACTAAAACATGTATGCAGAAACATGTGTACAGAAACATGTGTACTAAAACATGTATACAGAAACATGTGTACAGAAACATGTGTACTAAAACATGTGTACTAAAACATGTATACAGAAACATGTGTACAGAAACATGTGTACAGAAACATGTGTACAGAAACATGTGTACAGAAACATGTGTACAGAAACATGTGTACAGAAACATGTGTACAGAAACATGTGTACTAAAACATGTATACAGAAACATGTGTACTGAAACATGTGTACTAAAACATGTATACAGAAATATGTGTACAGAAACATGTGTACTAAAACATGTATACAGAAAGATGTGTACAGAAACATGTGTACTAAAACATGTATACAGAAATATGTGTACAGAAACATGTGTACTAAAACATGTATACAGAAACATGTGTACAGAAACATGTACACAGAAACATGTATACAGAAACATGTGTACAGAAACATGTGTACAGAAACATGTGTACAGAAACATGTGTACTAAAACATGTGTGCAGAATCAAAACACTTTATAAGATGATTCCTTATAATGTTGTTTTGCAGTTCAATGTTTTTAAAACAAAACTTTATCGTCGAATGTGTCAAGCATATTGCTGGAGAATCTTTATACAGGGTTATTAATTATAATATAGATATGAGAGTTGGCATGAAGTTGTGAAAGAGTCAACAGTTGTGTCCTAAGTTCTTCTCTGGGTTTCTCATAAAGGGACATTTTTTGTCATCCAGTGCTTACAAAAAATATCGTTCTTTCCGACAACAGAAGTGTCTTGCGGGGTCACTGAGACACTCATATGTCCACTGACTTCTAGAAAATAAATTATTTCGCCTTTTTTATTCACCAAAAAAATTGCATTTAAAAACTATTGCCTGGTGATTTAAAGATAAACTCATCCTTTGTGAGACATTAGTTTTACATGAAATATTAAGCAATGTTATCTTGCTATTCGTCTTGTTATGTACATTGAAGTCCTCCCCTAATTGATGTCCCCCCAGTGCGGTACGTCCCATGAAACCCTCCATAGCCACGCTGCTGTGTCAGACAACCTTTTCCCCCTTTGTTTCTGACAGGCTAAGATTTACAAAAATGTCCGAGTTCCCCTGGTACCTGGAGGTCAGTGATACGCTGGACGTCTGGTGGATCAGGTGCTCTACTTGTTTGCATCCCAGGCTGCGATTGTCAACGTGATCTGGACGTTTACCTGTATCTTCATTACGATGTTTAATGAAAAATAAAAGTTGCTCGATATCTGGGTTAATCAGTTGATTTCACACAGTGCTCAACTTACACACACACACACACACACACACATATATATATACATATATATATATATATATATAGACTCCGGTGAAACGTCTCAGCAAATCTTATAGGTATTACGTAGTTGATACATTATTGAAATGCTACTCTTTCTCCGATTCTCTCTCTCTAACTCTGTCTTCTTTTTTTTCGCAATCTCTCTCATTTCAGAAATTAAAAAAAAAATTTCCAACAAATCATATGTTTGATATTTTTAGACCGGAAGTGAGGGGTTTTTTTGGGGTGGGGATTGGAGGATTAAGGCATTAAGAATATGTCGTGTGCTTGAAACTAGCATAAAAAAACGGAAGTGCTTCTTCTTGACTCGCAGTCACAGCTTAATAAAAAGCAGAAGATTTATATCCCAAGCTTTCCACTTAGGACTGGAACTTAAAGCATATATTGATGTCATTCATAAAGATGAGCAATCTGTATAGTGCCTAAAGACTCATGCGGCCTCCTTCAGACACGAATAGAGTCATAGACTATGGATCATCTCATAGAAATGAGAAGAAAGCTTGGGTATTAGCTATGGTCAGAACGATGTCAGGGCCGGCCTTAAATAATTGGAGGGCCTGTCTTGTAGTGGTGTGTCTCAATTTACCACATTGGAGAAATCAATTTGATTAAAAGCATGATGTCAAGAACCCCTTAAAAGCTCGGAAGAAGAAAAAGAGGAAAAGAAATTGATTTTTTTTTGGTATCCTCCCTCGCTTTAGGCTCGACATACGCCACTGCTTCAGGAAGAAAGACGTGTACAAAATTGAAAGAGAGACAACATATAGAAAGAAAGGCAACTCATTGAAAGAGAGACAACTCGTAGAAAGAAAGGCAACTCATAGAAAGAACAACAAGAAGTGAGCATATGGAACATCACGTTTTTTTCTTGAGGGTTCAACAAGCTTCCAGACGATGGTCTAAATATAAACCATCCCTTCGTTGTATTGATCCTAACAGCTGTATCAATACATGAACCTTATGGACGTGCGGAGCTTGAGGCCAGACAGTTAATCACTTGCAGCGTTACGGAGAGGGGCGGGTCTAACGTACTGGAAGGTAGAAACAATATTTATGTTCTATATGTTTCAAAACAAAAGAGCCACACACACACACACAAACACATTACTTTTTCTTTTCCAATTCCTCTTATCACCTTATAAATTCTTCATGGGTTTAAAACTAAAACACAACATGCTGGAAACGGATCTCGAAAAAGGCTCTAAGGAATTTCCAACAAATTAGACAGTATATGTGTATCTTTGTGACGAGAATGACTAGCTAATTTTCCACACAGGGCAAACATGCGAAAATTGTGTTCGGGATAAAATAATATAGTTAGTGGACATTTGGTAAGGATAATCTTTTTTTAACAGCTAATAACAGGTCTTTAATATAGTAACTTATAGACAGCTAAAAAAAAAACGAAGCTGAGATTCAAATTCCATGTATTCACTTTCATAAGTGACACTATTTCTTTATTTCTCCTTAGAATTATTCCAGTTTCTTTTTTATTAACATAAGGACACACATACACACACATACATACACACACACATACAAATTGCTTTCTGTCACTTTTGTTTTCTTCCGTGACCTTGAAACATTACCTGCGTGAAAATCGATTTGTAATCCGTGTCTCGCCTGAAGACTTCCACTTCCAGTCTGCTAGCCAGCCTATCTACACACACATACTTTGGCAATTTTCAAATAAGAATCTTAAAAAAGGTTCCATAAAAGTAAATGTGGGGCGTAGTGGCTGAATAGTTGAGTGCTAGGGGTCCTCAGTCCTGAGTTCGAATCTCGGTGAAAACTAGACTTTTTTTTAGATTTCAAGATGTATAAAAAAAAATTGTTTCATGGAGTATAAAATTTCCAAAATTTATTAAGTTTTCATTTTTGTCAAAGCTGTTACCCGCTCCCTATTATAGGATAAAGTTGAAATTAGCATAATTATTCGTTGTCAATGACATACACAAATCAATCCAAAAATTAACCAATGAGTTAAACAATTAGTCCTATCTAATTAATTTTGTTTTAAAGCAGAAAGGGAGCTAAACCGTGCCATCTTCAGCTAACTGGCAGTAATTAGCGGTTCTTTTCCTTAGATAAGCTTTGTTTTTTAAAAAGTATTTGATTTTTTTTCTTTGGCTTTTTTAAACTCCATATTGTACGTTAACTTTGTACTGCAAGAAAATGACACCATGACGTGGACAATATTGGACTGAATAGGGCGGGTCAAGTCGAACTATTTATCTGTATCACATATAACAGAGCGTTGGTTTATTTGTACAAAGCTTATATCAACTCTGTCTGTCTGTCTGTCTGGGTACAAAATGTGTACTCAGTTTTTTTTCTCCCACTTCGAATTAAGTTGAAAGTTCGCACAAATTCAGTCAATGACATACAGTCATACAGTCATACAGTCATACAGTCATACACATATCAATCCAAAAATTAACCAATGAGTGTAAACAATTAGTCCCAACTTTTAATTAATTAAAATTATTTTTTTTATAGCAGAAGGGAAGCCAATTCGTGCCATTAATCAATATGTAATCAATAAAAAAAAAGTTAATCAGTTTGTTAATCAATTAGTGGTGCTTAATTAATTTTTCATATAGAAACATGGAGTTACACCTTGCAATATTGAGAGATGGCAATGATTGTGAGATGCTTCTTCTTATATAAACTTTGTTTTTTAAAAAGAAGCATTTTTGTATGTTGTAGTTGTTTGACTAATGACTTATACTTTTTTTTCTATCTTGTATCTGAAGTAGACCTAATTAAAATCAACTAGAATCCTAGATAACATGAAAATCGACTTTAAAAAAACAACAACTACATCTAACTATCAGTTTGACACCTTTTTCTTCTGATCTTATATAATACAGACGTTACTTAAAAAAAGAAGATGATTACGTCCTACGCGTCATGCATTCAGTCATACATATTAACCAATGACTTCAATTCTGCCAAGTCACTGGTTTTCCTGGCTTGCTCAGGCAACTAATTCCATTCTCTAATGGCACTAGGGAAGAAAGAGCATTTGTACAGATTTGTCCTAGCATAAGGGACGAGGAATGTGCCTTTATCTTTGTGTCTTTCTGAGTATTTTATTAAATTTTATTATTGGATTTGAAGATTATGGATCAGTGTTTTATGTATAATCGCTACTTTACTTTTGAGTCTTCTATCCTGAAGGCTTTCTAAATTTAATGATTTTACTAAAGGTGTTACGCTAGTCAAATGTGAGTATTCCTTTGTTACACCTTTTAATGTATTGATTTCTAAAATTGTCTTTATCGTTGTGCCGTCTTTCTTTTAAGACTTTGAAAGCGTAAAAAAAAACACTTTAATGCTTACATTATATAAAATCTTAGTATTGTAAATACTTCATACATATTGAACAAGTCATCTAGGGAGCCTGTGGTTTTCAACATTTAGCAATGTAACCTTTTAACCTGGCCGTAATCCCTTACATTCGTTATCTTAATATCAATCTGAGCAACATAGAGCTGACCAACATAGACCTGACTATTCTAGGTTAAATTGATTTTGAAAGACTTCAGAAGATATCTATTTTAGATGCATCACATTTGAGATGTGTGTTTGTGAACATGTTATTTCTCTAGCGGACTATGCGGGCCTATACTTGAGTGTATAGACCGGAGTAGTGTTTATAAAAGCATAGACTATAACTGTATATCGCAGGCTTGCCTGAGTATTTCAATACTCATGTTCAATGTTCAATTTTCAGGCAGACTGTAAATGGATATGTACTTCCAACAGAAACAAAGAGAAATCGCTTCTGTAACAATTACTATGCATAATATATAATTTAAAAAAAAACGTATATAGTAACATTTATTGATTAATTAGTTAGTTTTAAAACATTGACCTGTTTACAACGACATCATTGTCATTCGTGAAGAGGATGTTTTAGATTTATTCGTTGTCATTTTGGTCCTCATTAAATGAAAATGATTCAATACCGAGTAATAGGATTCCAGTATTATAGTTAATTAGCTTCAGTACTTTATTTCTTGTATCGAATATCTTCATGGTATTGGGAGTCCTGGATATTTATTTCCTTGTTTGTAAGTTTGTTAGATAGTAGGAAACACTTAAAGTAATAGAAGCTATTTAGCAGTTTATTGTAATCTACTTTTTCATTCACTTTGTTCAACGTGTAGAGAAACGAAACAACTAGATCCAAGTTTTATAGTTTTGGCATATTAAAGGGCAACAAACCCGGACCATTTGTTATAGAAGGCCTGACCCCTACCTTCAACGTCACAACCTGTGGGCAGTTTAGACCAGTGACGTGGCAACGGGCTATTGTTCTGACCACATGTTGTAACGTTGCAGGTCAGTGTCCAGATTTTTATAACTATTTCTCTCGATCAAACTCATTTTTTAAAATCTAGATCTATGTTAGAAGTTTTTTAAAGGAATTAAACAGAAATATTTTCATTTTTCAACCTGCTCTATGATATGAATATAGAATACTATAGGCCTAGATGGTGACTCTACTTGAACACCTTATTTAGTGCTTACATATTTCTATACCCAAGATGTTGGTCTACATATAGACAATGAACACGGATCTAGTTCTCTGCTTGCTGCATGGCATGATGGGAATATCCAAGTAGATAGCAACACTTCCTCCATCTTGGCGTTCATGGGGTAGCACGTGGCTTTTAATGAAGACAGGATGGATTGACCTTGTATGGGCTAAGGTCAGCTGACATCTATAGGGCCTAGGCTATGAGCAGTTCTGCGCATGTGGATAACGATAAGGTCGATGACAACCGCCATCATGTTCAAGAGGACCGACCTCGAGCTGACCCAAGCAAGGTCGGGGGTGAGGGCCGGGGATCACCCTCCTCCTATTCTTCTTCCTCGTGCGGGAGCTCAGGTCGTGCGGATGGGAGCAATGCGAAAGAGAACGGCACAGTCGCGCATGGATTTAATTCGTCACGTCGGATGGTGAGTAACAATAAGTTTAGAATGTCTAGGTGTCTGTATAGGTGTCTGTATACTGTATAAGGGTGTCTGTATAGGTGT
>JADKLZ010084329.1:1375645-1399410 GCA_021533235.1 Biomphalaria straminea
TCAGGTGAGTCTCTTAGGTGCCCTTGTAAATACATCAGGTGAGTCTCTTAGGTGCCCTTTGTGGTTACGTGACGTTTAACACATTTACTATTAAGTCAGGGAGTACATTTAAAACAGTGGCACCAGAAATTCTACCAGGGCCGACCTAAGGTAAACTGAAGGCTCTAGGCAAAGTATAGGGTGGTCCCAAATAAAAAAATAAAAACAAAAAATTAAGATCGAAAGATCTTCTTGCATCTACATGTAAATCAACAAGGGAAATTCATATAGCTGTTGATAGCTTGGATGTGCATCATGGACGATTTATGATCACCAGACTAGAAATAACGTTTTAACATTTCTTGGTGTTTAAAGATAATTCTAACTTACAGAAGCATGGTTTACTGATTTAAGCGAATCCAATATGTGACTAGTATTACGTACACAGTTAATTATGTAAAGATCTTTTAAAAAGGTAAGGCGTCGCCAATTATTTTTACAGGACATTTAATGTGGCCCTTTCAGAAGCCCGCACCATATCGGCACCAGCCCAGTCATCACCCCACACACACATACACACCATATAGGCACCAGCCCACTCAGCAACCCCCACATTTAGGCACCAGCCCACCGGGCTTTTGTCCGGTTGCCCATATAGCCAGTCCGTCCCTGCATACAATTCTTTCATTCATAAGTTGTTATCAAATATAAAGTTGTGTCCAGTTTTTCTTGAGTCAGACGCGAGTTGCCCGTGAGAATGACTTTCGTGATTTTGTTAATTGTGAATAGGTAAAAATTGTATATTTTTATGAAAGAAAATGCTTGCATAAATGATTTTAAAAATTAAAATTTTCGTTTACAAAAAACAACAAATAGCAGAACTTTGAAAGATCTAAAATATCTTAATATCGGATTATCAACATTTGTTTGAGTTTATGAGACCTAAACGGGACGGACGGACAGACAGACCACACATAACTAAATAAATAATTAATTTTCAAAGTTCTGTTGAAAAAAAAACTGCACTTAAACTAGACAGAACAATTATCCAACTTCTAAATAGGATATCATTTTGTTTCAGCATCGACCATAACAACAGTTTCCCCAGCAGAAGGTAAGATGTCATTTGTCACTGTCACTTAGTGGCGATGTGTTGAGTCACGTTGGTGTCACCTTATGTCACGTTCACCTAGTCGTGAACACTTCACACCGTGTAACATTCAACCAACTGGAGGAGAGGGAAGCAATCTGTGTAGTGGAGGGAATGAGCAGAGGCATCACACTATAGTTCTAGATTAATGGATTATCTATCTATCTATCTATCTATCTATCTATCTATCTATCTATCTATCTATCTATCTGTCTGTCTGTCTGTCTGTCTGTCTGTATGCATGTCTGCCTGTCTGTTTGTTTTTTTCTTTCTTGCTTTCTCTTTTTGATATCTCAATTCGTTCGAACAATTCTTTGTAGAGATTACAAATAGTTTTGGTAAAGACCTTTGCGACTCTTGACCTATTGAATTAATTTCTTCCACTTGCCATGAATAAAATGCTTTTACCTATTGTGATGTAGCCCGTGGTTAACGATGGACTCAAAAAGATTAAAATACAGTACACCGCACTGGGACTGAGTGTCCTTTCCTTCTAAGTCTGAACAGATTCTATTGGGCGTTTCTAAGAGACTGAGCAGAGTAAAAGTGAATTCTTTCTGCACACCAAATATAAAGAGAGGTTGTGGCGAACCACGATACATTTTGTTGTCATTGGCATTAATCTTACTTAGCTCCTCCCTCGCCGCTTCGGGCAGCAAGCTGTGTCCACAAAGATCTGTCACTGGCAATGTCTGAAGCCTCTTCCCACCTGGTGTATCATTGCTCTTAGGTGGCGCCAACTTATACGAGGACGTCCCTGTTTGCGCTTTCCTTGTAATGGCATCCATGTCATCGCAACTATTGGTATGCATAGTTCATTTTGTCGTAGAACATGTCCCGCAAACCTCAAGCGAGTGTTCGACTCCCAGTTCGACATAGGATTTCCTTGTTTAAGACCCGATCTCTATAACTGACTCCTAAAATCCGTCTTAGCCATCTTTTGTTGAGCCACATTTAGTCTTTTCTCAATTTGGCAGATGACTTCCATGTCTCGCAAGCATGTGTTAAGCACAGTTCCCCCCCTAAAAAAATGTGCTCTCAAGCAAATGTATAGCTGAAGTTCTGCACCAAAAAAAAAAAAAATGAATGAAGACAAAAGGCACTCACTTTTCAACTCGAGCTTGTAGACACTTTAAAAATGTCTCTTTTCCCCAAACTATTAAAAAGTGCGTGTTTCTGTGTACTGGGTTGAGTGAAATGGAATGGCTAGGATGCATGCAGAACTTTCATTTATTTTGATGAGTGCGAAAAGATGAAATTCAATTCAAGCGTATAATGAAGACCGTCTAATTTGAGGATGTTAAAATATTCTTACCAACACAGCCTATCAGTTATTTAAAAAAAAAAAAAAAACGAACCACGCCAAGAATAATTTGGTTTATTGTTTTGAGTTGACTTGGTATTTCTACATAACACAACTTGCTTCTGATACCTTTATTTAATGAATAATTTGGTTTATTAATGTTTAAGTTGACTTGGTATTTCTACATAATCCAACTTGTTTGTTTTCAGTCATACTCTACAATGGTCAGTTGACGCTATCCTCTCCTTGGGTGAAATCGGATAAAGATTTAGAACTCACTTTCTTACAAAATGTAAGTTTGGTTTTTGTCTACATTCAAATCATGTCCTCAATCACCGTTCTATAGGTGATGTTCAGATGTTATATTGCTTTGTTATGGCCGTCTCTTGTGACGTATGGCTTCTAACATTGGCTATCTTTGCTTTTACTTATTTTGCGAGTAGAATAACCCAAACATAACACAACAGAAAGAAACATGTTTCAGAAAATGACAATTGAAGCTAGCGAAACATGCCCTTGTGGAATGTCGTCAGAGAATGCTGACAATGTGTTCCCGAGCTGCACTTGAGAGGCTTTAACAAAATACTGACCCCAAAACATTCTGAGTCCTTAAAAAGAAAAACTATGGAGAGCTTCCTGATCTGGGAATCACATCTCAGCTATCTGAACCTTTCAACATAATAATGAAAACACAGAAATAAGAGATTTATTTTGCCAATCATTGCAATTGATAGATATCTGGACTTTTGAATGGCTGTTAGCGGGGAGACAACTATTGGTGTCAGCTAAACAAATGTTAGCTGTCTATTTGTCCTGGTAGCCATTACTGCCAAGTGTCGGATAAAAAAAAACTTGTTCACTGTGAATAATTTTATTGAATCATTAGTCAGATTAATCTTTCAATTTGGTGAATTTCAATCCGGTAACTAACTGTCGTTAAACAAGTTGTCTGTGAAAAAACTGTCTCGACACCGTTAATTCCAACACCAGCTCTTTAGAGTTAAGAGTGTGAAAAAGACAGGGGAGTGTTATTTTCGAATCGATCTTACATTGAGATCTATCTTAGTATCTAGATAATCTACTCTAGGTTAGATGAACATCTAGAAAAAAATCTATTCAAATAATCATAATTGCATCTATATAGATATAGATTTAATCTCTAGATTCTATTCTAGTAGCGCCTGGTCCTTTTTTTAAAATCACAACGGATGCTAATCAGCTGCTATACATAAGTATATTGAAACTTAAAGATCTATTTAGATATATAATATATAGATCTAGAGAGGCAATAGATTTAGAGTATAATAGATCTATATTCTATATAGTCTATAGACCTAGATCTACTCTAGTTACAAAGAGTTTGACAGAGCATAATGTCAATATTTAATCGGCTAAGGTAGATCTAGATCTCTAGAGATTTCTAGTAATGGTAACTCGTTTTTGCTTGTAGGAAATAAGATAGGAGAAAATTTGATTGGTCCAAACAAATAGAAATTCAGTTTGACCACAATTGTCCAGTACATCTTCATAACTCCTTTAACATTTTAAATTAGAATTAGATCTAGTTGATATGAACGTCACTGAATTTTTCTGTCCTTTTATTTATGGAATTTTAATAATGTTTGTTGGATCATTTTAGATGGAGATGTAGATCTATAACTGACTAAGGAAAGCATGATAGGGCCTATTTATTTTTTTTTAGCTTTGGAACTAGCACTCTACTTTCTAAATTACCAATGGGTTATCAGAATAAGAATAATAATATAAGGCTTGTCTTCATGTGTGAAGATTAATGAGGAATGCAGTATTACCTATATATTTTGCCACAAAGGATAAGAATAGATAACTACATACTATCCTAGATTGCATATTGAACTAATTCAGACCCAAACTATGCTACTATTACAATAAGGCTTGTCTTTCAGTCTGAAGATTAATAAGAAATGCAGTATCTAATTGCTGTGTTCTGTAAAAATATATTCATCATTTAAAATCAAGTGTTTTATAAGGTGGCTACCTGATCATGTGGTATTCAGTTTGAACTGAGTTTGAACCTTGAGCTGGGATATAATAGTTTCCATTCTGAAAGAGCATTATAAAACAAACATAACAAAACAGCAAAGACTGAGAGAGTTATAAATATTCTAATAGATTCTTTTAGGAGTCTTAATAAAGTAATATATGTTCAGTTTGCTTTGGTTATTTATTTTGGTTTGTTTATCATGCAGGTAAATGTTATCATCCAGTCATCTGATTTATATAAAGCTTTCATTAATTCATCATTTGTACATTTAAGGTAAGTTAAAGTTGACACTTACAGATACAAAGTATAAAACTCATTAAATATGGACTCGGTAATCTATGAAATCAATATTTTTTCAATGCATATTCAAAAGATAAATTGTGAGCTGATCAATAGATAGATTTAAAAAATGCTACTCTAGGTCTCTGCTGATTTACAGATAAATATAAAAATATCATTTTCAGATCTTTACTTTAATAGTCTAATAGGTATCTAGGTCTAATATTAATATTTCATGGCCACAATTTTTTTTTTCACAAAGAAGTCTCTATTCTAGATCTAGAGATGCTTATAACAATGAATTATGGATAAGTAACCAAAAAATTATTGGTATGCCCTATTAGAGTCTCCAGTGAGAGGTTGAATGTAATATCTTTCAATTCTGAAGGAGTATCTGTACAACCAAAAAGCCAACTTATTCCAATAAATTTGATTATTTATTTATCCATGTCAGAAAAAAAGAAAAATTTTTTCCCTTTAACCTAGTGCTTAATTTGCAGTTTTTGCTATTAGTATTATTCCCTAATAGACATAGATCTATATGTATACTTAGATCATAAAAGAAGGAAATTGAAAATGTGACAGTCTGCAGTGTAAGAAAAATAGAAGTATGTGTTGAATGATTTCTTTTTGTATGCTTACTACTTTTGGGTTGAGCTCAGTTCTAACAAAAATTTTCTGTGAGGACTTTTTTCAAAATGCAAGCTTTTAAGCCTGGGGTGCTTGCTAAGTATGAAAGGGCTTGGTTTTTTATTTTATTTTCCACCTAGTGGTAATGGACACACTGGGGTGCTTGCTAAGTATGAAAGGGCTTGGTTTTAGATTTTATTTTCCACCTAGTGGTAATGGACACATCCTTTATTAGATTTTTTTTGATATGGTGGAAATATTACAAATAGCTTTTTGGTGTAATTGGTGTACAAAATAAATGTGTTAAGTGTTGTTTGTAGGGAATAATTGTTGTGCATCTTTAAACACTTTGGGGTTAGGGCTTTGAATGAGTGAGATGAAAGCCTGGGCATTGTTTATGGTCGGAACGATGTCGCCCACACAGCAGTTCCCCCCTCTCCGCGCAGCTGATGTGGCCAAAGGAACGGAATAACCGATACAGTTTGGGATCAGTAACGCCGCAGGCTCTGCCAGGCTGTAGCACAGTGTACCACAATCTGCTTTAAACACTATGGAATCAAATAGTCTAGAAGCTTTTTTTTTTTTTTAATTTAGTTGGCAACATCCAAGTTGAATTGAGTGTCCTTGTGACATTGTATAAATTATTGTAACGATTCCCTATGAAATTGGCAAAGCAAAGCTGAGTGATCTGTGTAAAAGCTGAGTCTTGCTTGATAAGAAATTTTTTATCACAGAAACACTGTCAACTTGTCATTATATTTATTTTGATTACTTTCATTAATTTGCAATTTTAAATTTACCAGACTTTGTCAATGTAACCTTATTTTATTTGCAGTTATAATGGAACATTATTACATTTCACTATGAACTTTAAGAAACATGTCCTTATGGAAATGGCTGATCAGAATGTACATAAAGGAACTGTGATGAACACAGCTGATCAGAACATTGATGTACGGTTGGCCCAAACCATACAAGATATTTTACGGAACCAGGTTGTGAAAAATACAGTCGTCCTGACAATGCCGATTGTAGCTGACTCTATTGTGATTTTAGGTATTTTGATTAATGGTAAAAACCAGATATTGAGGAATATTTGGTACTGTATCTTTTGTTATTATGTAAAGTATAAATTAAATCAAAGAAAAATCCAATCCAATTCTTTTTAATGAATTTCTAACTCTAATACTTTTATCATTAATGTTTTTAAAATTATGTTTATATTTATGACTAATTAATTTTTAAAGACAAAAAAAAATGTAAGAAATTTTGTTTCATGTTGAAATTTAGGCATTTCTTAACCAAGCAAGTTTTCTTATCTCTAAATACAAATGTTTAAGTAGGCTTACTTTTCAAAGCTGCCTATACATATCAACTAATGGCTGTGTATTGTGTTCCACAGTAAACATTCCGGTGACTTCACCTCATTCATCAACTCCAGTTCCAACAAAATCTTCAGGTAGCTTCCTATTTTTAGAACATATTGCTAAAAATTAGTCAAGGGAACAAAGCCATTTAATACATTCTTAAATCATGGGAGTAGCACTTTGAAGATTCTTAATCTTTGGATTAAATAAAGTTGTTTTTTTTTCAGTGTATGTACACTGATGTCTTGTGTAGTTTTTAAATTGTTTAATGACAATGTCTTCCACTTCCCTTACCACCCCCCCCCCTCTTCTTCAGTGTTTTTATTTTCTATTGAATTATAGAATGAAATAACCAAACCTACAGTTCACATGAGTATATTTAGCATGTTTTTTTTTCACTTAAATGATAAATTATAATATTGTTTTTATCTAATGTACTTTATTGTATAATTTATTAAAATGTTATTTACTATTTTTACTATTTTTTTTTTTAATCATTTTTTTTTCAGGACAGTGCCTACCAATGACATATGAGCCTTGTCATTCCGTCTTAAAATCTTCCCATTTTTTTCTTCCAAATCATTATAATCATTCAATACTCCAGCAAGCCACTGCTGCCTTTGATGAGCTGTCAAAACCTCCATTTGATTTGAAGTGTTCACACTCCTCTGTTTTGTTTCTATGTTCCTTGCTGTTCCCTCCATGTGAAGAGAGCTCTTTAGCTCCAGTTCAGCCTTGTGATACTTTGTGTGAAGGTTTGTGGATTGTGTTTTTGTCACTTTCTGAAAATGTTAATGCTTCTCTTGACTTTTTTACTTACAGTTTTATTTTCTCCCTTCCAAATAAAAGTTCAGGTTTGTCTTGCTTGGTGGCCAAGTGTTACAAGCTAAATTGAAGGATCTCTAGTTTGAATTTCATTGAAACTGGGTTTTAGAACTTGATTTTAAGGACACCATTGAGTCAACATAGGGGCATGGTGGCTGAGTGGTTATGTGCTCAGCTTCTATACCTGGGTTCCTTGGTTTGAATCTGAAAACTGAGATTTTTAGAGCCCCCTGAGTCCACCCAACTCTAATGTGTACCTGACTTTAGTTGAAGGTGGTTGGTTGTTGTGCTGGCCACGAGATCCTGCTTATGAAGGGTTGGCCATAGATACAGATTACCTTAGCGTCATCTGTCCCATAGATCGCAAGGTCTGAAAGGGAAACTTCTTTTTAGACCACCTAGATTTAATGGGCACTTGACTTAAATTGGGGAAAGCAAAGGGGATTGGTTGTTACGCTGGTCACAGGACACCTTCAATAACTGTCTACCATAGAAACACATCATCTGTATTTATTTTTTTAAAGGCACCATTTTTATAAAAATAGATATTTTCAAAATCATACAAATAAGCAAAATCTGGAGATCTTTAGCATTTTAAATATGGGTTTTATTTTAAAAGTAACATTTGTCTTTTTTACCTGAAAGAACTCTTATTTGCTATCATCTTATCTTAGAATCTTAGAAACAATCATAAGAATGACATTGCTTATTCTTTCACAGTTTTTTCTACACATTTTAAATAACCTTGAGACAATTACATTTTAGATGCAGAGAAAATATATCAGTGCTATAGAATGGAAGTCAATGTTACAAATCATTTTCTCAGACTATTTGAATAAATATATATTCGACACAGATTTTTTGTTGCCCTAATAAAATCTATGTATAAGTGCATTTTTAAATTTATATATATATATATATATATATATATATTTATAATGTATGTATGTATGTATACATTTTAAAGTGGATTAATGCATAGGGTAATTTGGCAAAAATATACGAACCACACAAAAAAACAAACTGATATACTATAGGTAAAATATAGCTACCAGAAAAAACTTGTAAAAATCCAAAACTATTTATGTCATTATAGAGTTTGAGACAAAACTTTTTTTTATGTTCTTTTAAAATCTCTTTTTATTTTGTTTGACAGTTGTGAAGAGTGGATGTGGGACTTCTAGAGGCTGGCCTCAGAATTGTGTTGGATTCCCTAAAATCAACTGCATAGGACCAGTGTCAGAAGTGACTACATTGCCAGTATCCTCTCAGAAAACCCCAACAACCACTACAACAGTATCAACCTCTGCCACAACAACATATCCATCTTCTTCCTTAGCATCTACTGTTACATCTACCAACTTCACACTGAAAATAGCGCCGACAATACTTACTAAAAGATCCAACGATTTAAAATGTAGGTGAAATTTATTTTATTTTACATATTTGCTTCCTAAAACATTTTTTTTTAAAAAGGTATAGTTTTGTTTTTCATTTCTGATCTAAAATATTTGGCTCATAAGTAAAATATTGATACTGAAGTAATAAAGTGATTTGAACCTTTACTTGATTTCCCATACAAAAAATGCTCAGTGCTCAAGTTAACAGTATACAAGCAAGACATATAATGGGCCTTTGTCTTCACTAGAGACTGTATGACTATAAAAGACTCCAGTGGCATTATGGGATAACACATTAGATCTAATGTGCCTTAACCAGTAAGCTTCGGGCAGGAGGGGCTCGTTAGCCATGGCTGGCTACCCACCTAGGAGAAGGAAAACTCTGAATTCAAACCTCTGCTGCCTTGCAGCTATACCCAATCAAGGGAAAGGCTTCAGGAGTCAACCCTGAGGAAAAATCAGGAGCTGGCGACCCTAAGGCAGTTTGCAGCACCCAGTGCTACACTCTGGCAGAACCTGCGACGCTGCTGACCCCAAACTGTATCGGCACTGCCGTTCCTTTGGATACATCAGCTGCGTGGAGAGGGGGGAACTGATGTGTGGGGGACATCGTTCCGACCACAGCTTATGCCCAGGCATTCATCTCATTTCCATGAGATGATCCATAGTCGCTTGGCGACTGACGGTGGCCATTAGATCTAGCTTTTGTGTTGATTACAAGAGAATACTAATCTAGTACATTGTGATAGGAAGTTACCTTTTATTTTTTATACTTTTGTATACAAAGCAAAGTTTTTCTTGCTTTGTACAGGATCAACTAATTACCATTTGGGGAATTACATGTGCATTACTCTTTGTTTTTTTGTTGTTTTTTTTAAAAAAAAAAGTTTTTAGGGAAAGTATAAAAGGTCAACCATATAAAATTAGTGCTTATGACGCTTTTGTCTCTAAAAGATATTGAAAATATAGGCCTATTTGTATTTTCTGAAACACATATCATTCTATTTTATTTATTATAATACTTGATTTGTTGTTGTTTTTTTAATACAAAAAAATTAGTGTTTTGTTTTTGTGACCGCTAACTGCTAGACTTGAAAGGTTTATGTTCCTATTTTGTTTCTATTTCCAGTTGAATGTGTTCCTCTTGAAGATTTTCCAGAATGTAATGATTTTGGGTTTTTTGAAACATCTTTACCAAATAATGTTTTTAACTGCCATACTGTAGACTGCTTACGTCAGGTGAGCTACTGGTTTTTATGAAATTATGACAGTTTAGATGTTTGTTTACTGGCCAATTGTTGGCCTCCTTCAGTCGTGAAATGACTATGATTCATCTCATTTATGAAAGCTATCTCTCATTTTAGAAAGACACAAAACATAATCTATATGTAATTTTGTTAATGTAATTGTATTCAGTTAATATATATTATATTCTAAAAGTTCCCCTTTCAGACCTAGTGGTCTATAGGGCAGATGATGTAAAGGTCATCTGATTCTGTGGCCCACGGTTAACGAGGGTGTCATGTGGCCAGCACAACGACCAACCGCCTTTACTTTTCCCCAACTAATGTCAGGTACCCATTAGAGCTGGGTGAACTCAAGGGCGCCCGAAAATCCCGAAATAAAAATCCCAGCCTTCACCAGGATTTGAACCCGGGACCTCCAGTACGGAAGCCAAGCGCTTTACCGCTCAGCCACCGCGCCCTCTATATTATATTCTGTTATATATATATTTTTGTGATTCTGTTAATGTAATTGTATTCAGTTAATGTTAATATATATTCTGAGTACATTATGTTCTTGAATTGCAAGACACCAATTCCAATTAAAACAGTCACTTAAGAAACACACTTTCTCATTGGTCCTTTGACTTTCAAAGTATTAGTTCTGGGAAAGTTTGCTCTCAACTCTTTCTGATCAGCTATTGTTCTTAGTTGAATATCATGAGAGAGGTGGGTCCATACTTTTAGCTTGTCCAGCCAGCTTTTTTTGTATGACACTTTTTTGTGCTCCTTCCATTGCACTTTGATGATCAGTTCCAATAAAATCTTTATAAATATTACAGTTTTTACATTTTAAAAAGCATGTTATATATAGTATGAAATTTCATGTTATCATTTTAAATTAACATAGTATGTAAGCCCTAATTTAAGCAATATGTTTACTTTGTGGCTGTTGGGGCCCTAATAATAATTAGATTGCTATATGAGCCTCTCCCAGTTAATATTCTCTCAGGAATGTAATAGAGAATATCATCCAGTAGTTACAAAATGGGGAGGTTATCTACGAAACTCAACTAATGATGTTTCATTTTCATTGCTAATCATTTTAAAGAAACAAATGTTTTTGAATGTAATAGTGTGAATTGACAAATCAGAAAGAAAAGATTTCTTTACTTTGTAATGCTTCATTTACTTATACATAAACCCAGGAGCAAAAATAAAAAACATTTTTATATAATAATAGTCTCGACTTACATAAATCATAATTAGTTATAATCACAAAAGGAAATTTCTTTATTTTACAGCTTCTGGTTTCATCATTTTATGGCCTCAGATTTCAGAATCAGAATCTTAGAATATAAAAAAAAATTGTATTCGAATGGCTGTCTCCTGAAATAAAAACTCGTTTATTTATTTCAGTGGTTTAAAGAGATTGCTGGGAAAAGTATTGAAAGCGGGTGCACTTTAGACAACAGTTTTTTCTGTGGATATGTTTTCCCTGGCTGTGATAAACAAGATGATAATTTCCCTTTATTTTCTTGTAGAGAAAGCTGTTATGGTAATGAGTTTTACTTTTAATGAACTTTTGATTCTCTCAACTCTTGCTTTAGATTTCTGGGGGGAAAATCTGTTCAAACATTCATTGATTAATAGATGAAAATTAAAAATGTTTGTAAAATGTTTTACATGTTTTGGATGTTCCTTCAGAATTGAAGATAATCTACTTCCTAATCCAAACCTTTTACAGGATGATGGGGGGGGGAATGACATTGGGCAGGGTATGGACCTGGGACCATCAAGAAGACAGAATGACAGTCCAGCCACATACCTTACGACCAGACAGCATTAGTGAATGACTTTCATTTTAACATATATATCTTTTGATGCCCTCTGAATAGTACACATAATCATTTCTAGTTAGTATTGTGAAATAATGAAGAGGAGTGGTGTAGAATATTTGCGTTTTACAATCAACAAGACAGTGTTGATGATGGAAGATATCTTAGGAACTCCATTTATTATGTCAACATGAGCTATGTACATTAATATCAATATTTTCCAAGGGGTTTCTAATCATTTTTTTTTAAATTTTTTATTTAGTTTGTTCAAATGGAAACCAAATACTTTTGTCATTTTTTCTAAAACATTTGCCTCCTAGTAATTTGACATTGCATGCATTTTTTTGAATAGAATCACATGCTTCAAATATGTCTTCACCATTTTAAGGGAATACAAACAACTTTGAGAGAAAAAAAAAATTTTCTTATTCTAGTAGTCACCCCTGTGCATCCATTCTTTATATGACAGTAAATCTGGA
This sequence comes from Biomphalaria straminea, assembly GCA_021533235.1. Lineage (NCBI taxonomy): Eukaryota > Metazoa > Mollusca > Gastropoda > Planorbidae > Biomphalaria > Biomphalaria straminea. The sequence continues at coordinate 1,388,142 of JADKLZ010084329.1, forward strand.
AACAGTGGTAGCCATATCTTTTCTCTGATTAGGAAAATAGCCAACACATTTACTGTTTCTTCTTGATAAAACATAATTCAAGAATTCCATCTTCTATCTAGAAACTGTTAGCAAATGTAAAGACCAGATGGTGTACCATATTGACTGCGAACAGTTTTCTCCTGAGGAGGACAATAGAGCAACATGCATTAAGGCTAAACAAAAACCAGTGTACCAAGGTATAAATTTGTCTCAAGTAACAAGATAGCAAGGATCCTATATTTTTTTCTCTTTCTTTATTGTTTCTAGGAATGAGTCCTGCAAAAAAAAATGTATCCACATTTTAGTAAATTAATTTTTTTATTTTGCTTTAACAAAACTGTCTGTTCCATTTATTATGGTTTTAATCATTTTTAGAATAAAATTTTTAATTTATAATGATTTTCACTGTTTTCATTATAAAAGTGTTTCAATTTTTATTATTTTGGCTGTTTTTTTAGATTGTATGGCCCAGACATATTCCTACTGCCGTAGTGAAGGCTTTGATGTGACTACCAAAACATCTGACTTTGCTTCAAATTTTACAGAGCTTATCCAATACTTCAATGATTATGCTTTACCCACTATCCAGAGTAATTGTTCCACCTTGACCAAATTTTTGTATTGTGGTTTGTTTTTCCCCAAATGTGGACAAGGGGGAGAACCTGTGTATCCATGTAGAAAATATTGTGATGGTAATTATGTTTTTATTAATGCTGTGACAGCTAATTGTTTCTTCATTTGTACACTCTAGCTTTCAAAACTGTAACATCTAATGAATTTATAAGTACTGTCTGCACACACACACACACACACCACAAGCACCCACACATTTATTTGTGTCAACTTTTACATCTTTCTTTTATTTACTTTTGCTACTTATGGACAACAGCCACCACCAACTTTACAACTTCTATTCACTTTTATTGTAACTTTATTAATAAATATTTAAATGAATCTAAATGTCATAATACTCCTTATATAAACTTCAGCTTTATATATATTATATTATTATTTATTATACATTATATTATACATCTAATTCTCTCAACCTTTAAATGTTTTTCCAGTTGTTTTCTCTGGTTGCCGTAAGGAATCTTTTGTAGTGGATTGTGCAGCAGACACATTTAAAGATCAAGACTGCTTGCACCCTAATACTTTAATTAGTACAACAACAGATTTACCAGAAACAACAACAATAACACCTAAACCAGGTCAGTTCTTACTTGTGTATCTCTTCTATATGAGTTGAAATCAAACTAGCATACACTAGCTAAATAAATAGTAACAATTGTCCGTACATTGTTGCAGAATTTAGTCAAAATTGAGTGACTTAGTTTTCTTGAGTCAATAGCATTTGGCATTAAGATATGGAAAAAATTATTCTTGGATACTTGTATTTGCTCATTATTATGTAAACCTTTTAAAAAAAAAACATCAATTAGTTCTGTTAGTTGTATTTCATATGATCTATATTTCCCAAAGCGATGTTGGTATGGAGTAAGGACATTATGTTTGCAAGTGGTTTGTGATGCTGCTACATGTTATGTGTTATAGGACTTTACATGGGATGCTCGTTAGTGATACTCTTCTGTAGTTTCCTGGGTCGGATTTGTCTCCTTTTTAAAAAAGGGAAGTGGCATGAGATTCTTGCCAGTCCCTTGGTACTCTGCACTGATTAAGATATGACTGAAAAATTATTTTGAACACTGGTGCTAGCTCGTGGCTTAGTTCTTTGAGTAATGTAGGTGGAATACCATCAGGTCCAGATGCTTTATTTGGTTTAATGTTAGCTAATAGTTTTTGGATTTCTTTTTTTTTCTTTTTATACATCTCTGTATCTTTTTACTTGGCTAATGCTGTTTGCTTACTTTTTGGGTTATGTGTTTAATTAAAATATATATTTCAAAAAAATTCTTTCTGCCTTAGTTTCTTTGAATTTTTAATACAGATTTTCCTTCTGTTTGCAAAGTTTCTTTAATGCAGCTTTGTGTAATTGTGTTAGGTTACATTTGTTCCAAAATAAGACATTTCTTTTTAGTTTTATAATAGTTACTGCTTTTATTTGAATGTGTATTTTAATAAAATATCACTAATCTACCACTAATCTAAGTCTGGTAGTTAGGAAGAGATCTAATGTCTTACTTAGTCTAACTGGTTATTTAATAATTTTATCTAAATATAAGTTGTGTAATGTTTCTATAAATAGTTCATTTATTGGTTGTGGTCTATGGTTAATTTTTTTTTTTTGGGGGGGGGGGAGGCTAATCCCTCTATTATGGGCTTAACACCTCTTTTTTGGGGGCTTCATTCCTCTCTTTGGTTATTCCAGCCTCATACCATTTTGTTTAATTGGACACCTAACACTGATAGTGTTTCCAATTAGTATCAGGGAGATTGAAGTCACACATGATCCAAGAACTGCATTTTTATCTTTTTCTTTAAGTATCGAAAGTTGAATACATAATTCCTGCATATACTGTAAACTAGAACTTGGAGGTCTGCTTATACTGACTACTATTACGGATGTTGAGTTGATGTTAAATTTACAAAAGATTGATTAGATATTTTTTTAGTAAGGTAAATTAACCTCTTCTGCTATTAGTGTGTTTTTTATTGCTAACTAGACTTCTCAATTATTATCTTCCCTATCCTTTAAACTTTCATAATCATTGTTGAAAATTTCTGAGTCATAAATTTCAGGATTTAACCATGTTTCTGTTCCTGCAATTGCACCTGGTTTTTCTCTTTCTAATAAAATCTCTGCTGAAGTTTATTACTAGGATTTTAAGTTGCTTTGGTATTGCTGCTTTTGTAAATTTATTTGATGAGGGTATTGTGTTAGGTTTTATGGATTTATAGGAATGGATCTTGCTAAGGATTGGTGAGCTTCAGTTGAGATGGTATTAATTAGGTGTTGTTAGGTTTTATGGTTCTAATAGGAGTGGAAGTTTTGGTGAGCTTCAGTTGAGATGGTGTACATGCTAGAAATCAAATAGTCTGGATGTAAACTGAGGTAACCCACAGTATTTATAATTATTGTGATTCTATTTTGTTTTGTCCATTTCTTTAGTTTTGTGGACACAAATTGCTATCTGTTGTGTTCTATATTCATCAAATAATTAAAGTGTTTTGAAAGGTCTAGAATTCTGTCAAGTGAACGTTAAGGCAATAAACTTTGTGGAGATGATTTTCTGAGATGAATTATAGAATAAAATTAGTCTTTAATGTTATCTTGCTTAATTTCTGAGTTGTGGGTGATAGTTTAATGAGATTATCTTGCCCTATTTCTGATTTATAGTGGATGAGATTATCTTGGCTTATATTTAGTTGTAGTTGATGTAATTTCTGAGTTATAATAATATATTAATAATAATATTTTACTTCTTTGTTCCTACATCTTGTTTCCAAATTCAGTACAAATAACTTGTTATCTTTAACAGCTATATGTCAGGCCTTCAATTTCTCTATATGCACCAAGATTGGCAACTCACAAACTGGCTTTCCCAACTTGTGGGGAGATGAAGCCATTAGTTCATTCAAAAAAATTGCAGAGACAGCTGGCTGCTCCAAGAATATTTTGTTCTATACATGCATAATGCTCTTTCCATTCTGTGAAAATGGTGGAAGCTACAAAAAGCCCTGCCCATCTTTATGTGAAGGTAAAAACATTGGTAGCCTGGGGATCTAAAATGTCTTGAAAAGAGGGCTGGGCTATGTAGGGAGAGTTAACAGCAATCTATTTTTCAACAAGATAAAGGGAGTTTGTGCAAGAAGTTGGCCCTCTGAGTACATTGTATTGGTAAACAGAGCAGGTTGGGGGGGGGTCATTTTTTAACATGATGAACATTAGGGTGAATTTAGATTTAGTTACTATTTTTATTTTTGAGATATGAATATGTCATTGTTATAGAAGTAGTTATTAATATAAAGATCTGTGCATCCCTTTTGGTTTATAAAAAATTACAGAAAGATATTAGAAACTTTAAACTATCAATAAACACACTCCTATCTTCCTCCAAACAAATAAATACATAGAAATTTTTCCTGGAATTATATTCAATGAAGGACCTAGGAAGAAAAAATGCATGTGATCCTGACACTACAAAGGCCTGCTTATCCTTGACTGAATAGGGTCAATTTAAAGATAGAAGATTTTTCTTTTTCTTTATGTGTATGTATAACAGGCCAAAAAGGACTAATTGATAGAAATATGTGATTTAGATATTGATGTAACTATTAAGAAATAATACAACTCCTTATAAAATTTTAATTGATTGATTATTATAACTGTATAAAATATGCATACTTTGTTTTTTTAAACAAAAGTTTTCACTTTTGAAGGACCAGATGAAGGGTTTTTTAAAATAAATATATTCATGTGGTTTTGAGGTATTTTTTTTATTAATATACATGTGGTTTTGAACTGTACAGAGGTGAATGACAACTGCTCTGCATTACTCTTCAATCAGGATTGTATGGAGTTCTCAGAACCTGACCGTGGCAAATGTTTCAGTTCTCCTCAAACAAAAAAAGGTTAGTACATATTACATGAACAAATGTGTCCAGCTCTAGCGTATTACAAAAACCATTTTCATTTTCTCATTGTTTCTTTGAATGCGGAACTAAATACATTTTATTTTGTGTTTTGTGATGCCCTAATGTTATATAATCAAATTATTTTTTTTAACTGCTTATTTCTTTTGTTGTGTTGTGAATGTTTTTTTTTTATTTTCATATTTAGGAATTACTGTTTTAAGTAATAATAAAATTTTGAAAAGTTATACGCTTTGTTCCTGGGATTGTGTGTTTTTGGCAATGGTAGAGGCAAATAGTATTAACTGGAAAAGACATGAAACATAAGATTTGATGATAGTTTCTGTCAGTTCTTGAATTGTTTGTTAGTTTTAGTTAGGAATATATTTACAATGTTGGCTCAGATGACAAAAAGAAATTATATAGATTCCCTGTGGACATCAGCTTTGTCTGCATTAGGTGTAATAAAATATGCAGGTCACAACCTTAATCTTTATTCCTTAATGCACTTATCCTTAATCTTCATAACCTATTGCAATTCCTTATAACTGTTTATAAGTTTTGATTAATAAGAAGCAATAGTAATTTTTTTTTTCAAATTTTTGGTATGTATTTTTAAGTATATTATTTTAACATAAGTATGTATTGTTGTTAAATGTACGAGACTTTTTGTTCAAGCAAATATATTTTTTTGTGTTACTATCTATAGTTTGCAGTGCAACAGAGTTTTCTTGTCAATTTATTGATAATTGTGTCGACCAATCATCTCTCTGTAACAAGAAAAATGACTGTGGGGATTGGTCAGATGAAAGGGATTGTGGTAAATTCACTTTTAATTTTGTTTTTCAAATTTTAGCTTACTTATAAATTTTTTTGTCACTTTTCATACATACTTATAAAATTATTCTACTTTTAATCTTTAAATTACACTTTAGATCCTTAGTGGAGTGTTTAAAAAGTGTTAAGCCAAAGGTCCAAAACTGCTTTGGGAGTGCCAAATAACTCCTCATTATTATTGTTATGATTTATTATATGTACTTAGCCACTATCAGTATTAGGCCCTAGATGCCAATACCAAAAGCAGTTTCTGGCCTTTAAAACACAAGCCTGATGACCATTTGATGGTCTGAAGTACATGAACACATGCATCTGCCCACTATACAACCCAGATTGCACTTTACCTTTGAGAGCTGTACATTAGTACAATATACATGTATATAATCAACATTGACAAACAATTTACACATTAGTTTGTAATCTCTGTTAATAAATGCTGATCAACTTTCATTCATCAATGAGTGATAAAGCTTAAAACAATTAGATGGAAAAAAAAAGCAAAATAAAAGTATAGCATACGTATGCTATTTTAATTTTGAAGCTTTGCAAAATGTTCAGTGTATAGCTATTTACCAGACATGTAACTCCAGCTGGGCATCTTATTTTACTATCCTGACAAATCTGGCTTTGGCTGGATATCAAAAAGTGTTATCTGGTGCACCTTTAATTATTATTATTTTGATTATTCATAGAGTGTAATAAAGATTTTGAAGTCAAGTGCAATATGGGAATGTGTATTCTTAGTTACCAAAAGTGTGATGGTGTATACCACTGCCCAGATAACAGTGATGAGCTCAACTGTGGTAAGTATTGAAGTCTATGTGCTAGAAATAAAGTTGTCTTATTTGATACTCATTGTTATGATTTAAGGAATAGGTCTTTAACTTTGTACAATATTTTGTTAATTAAATATTAGTCAATTTTAGGTTAGACAAGTACTGTTTATAAGTAGCATTCTGGTCAGACCTGTTTTTGTTATTTTAAATTATTGTAGCTTTTGGTGGCATTATAAATGAAAGTCTCACAAGCCTCTTAAGTTATTCTTATAACTACTAAAACCTAAGTGTAACTACTAAAACCTAAGTGCTTATTCTGGTGATTAAAAGCATTTAATAACTCAAACAAGTTATAAGTTCATAAAAATACATAGCATTTTATAGGCTAGAAAATACTTAAGATAACAATTGTGAAGCAGATTTACGCTTTCTGTTCCCTATCTTTCTCACATTGTTACTATTTTCACACAACCATAGCAGAATTTAAGTCATTGGTTAATATGCATGACTAAATGCATGATGCATGGACATAATCCATTTCTTTTTCATTTTCTCTATTATATAAGATAAGATAACCTTTAGCACTGCTCTACCAACACTATTTTTCTGCTCCACAAAAATGAATATGATGATCCTCAAAATAAAACAGTGAATTTTATAACTAAACAAGATCAGTAAAATAACTAAATTTTGAAGCATTTAGGGACAAAAGATTAAAAAGTTATGTAGCAATAATACATAAAACACTGAACCATAACTTACAAATACAAAAACTTAACCTTATAAACTATTCAGAGAGACACAAAGATAAAGACACATTTCTTGTACAAGGACCTCCCTAGCACCATCAGGGCATGGAACAAGGTTGCCTGAATCAGGCAGGAAAACTAATGACTGACTTAGTGTTGAAACCTGTAATTAATATGCACTTTTAGATGAACATTTAAAATGCACTTTTAGAAGAACATTTGGCATTTGACATAATTATCTTTTGTGAAGAAATGTCTGCAATTAATAACATAACATTATCAATATTTTGAAAAATAGATTCACACTTTCTATCTTAAGGCTTACACTTACTCTCCACATGCATTTGTTCATTCCTAATATTAAGATAATAGCATCTATACAACTTTCCATACTCCTCCAATCATATTATCCAGACACATTAGCACATTTCTGTTTTTTTTATCACTATGTTAACAAATGTATTTTCATCATTCACACAAAGGAGGTGCCCATCAGGAGAGTTTATCATAGTGATAAAACTAAGACATTAATGTCACAAACTTGTCTTATTCATCAAAGTACATGTTCTTCCAGCTTGTCCCAAGAACCAGTACCAGTGTAAGAATCAGACTACTTGTATAATGCCTGAATGGATATGTGATGGCCAAAAAGATTGTTTACATGCTGATGATGAGGCTAATTGCTGTGAGTAATATGTTTCTTTGACCTCTTTTCATTATCTAGTGTTCATCATGAAATATTGTCTCTCAGGCTTCTCTGTACATTGATCATACATGTCTTTAGTGTAATAAATGAAAATGGAAAGTCCCTGTCATTGTTACTTGAAAAAAAAATATTTTGTTTAAGAAATTGTTGAAGCAAACTATCAATTGTTCAGAAATCCATTCAGGTAAGAAACCAAGTGAGTCTATATATACATGTATATTGTACTAATGTACAGCTCTCAAAGGTAAAGGCTTATGTAAAAAGAATTGCTGTTGACCAAGTGAATCTACTTGATCAAAAATTTAACAATAAGAAAAAGGTCATGAACTTTTTTTCTAAAATAGTTATAAACAAAATGTTTTGCATATATGGTTATTTCCCTTACTGGATTAGTGCCCTGATTAGCAATAGTATTATTAGTATATTATAAAGTATCTCAAAGTATTTTTGTGATAAATCTTTACAAATTATTAAAAAAATATATCATATGCTATCCATTCTTTGGCCATGAAATGTGGCAACATGTACATAAAAAAGAAATTAGGTCATGTTTAAACACCATCTTTAGATACAGGGGCAAATTTGGAAAAATAAACTGCTTTTTAAAGCTTGTAAAATTTCTTTATTCAGCTAAGAATTAGTTATTGTACTTTTACATACACATCAAAATGCACTATTTTGATTCACATATTTAACTCATAAGTTAAAATATGTATGTTGCAATTACTGGAAATACTGCATTCCTCATTAATCTTCAGACTCAAAGACAAGCAGTATCATTTTATATTTTAAGTCTCGTTGTCATATCTCTTTATCATATTACTCTAAATAGACATAATGTTGACATTATTCTGTTCCTTCTCAAATAAAGCCATGTGTAAAGAGGATGAATTCACTTGTTATGATTCCAAGTGCATCACACTGAAACAACGCTGTGATGGAACTTTTCAATGTGCTGATCACTCTGATGAAATGGACTGCAGTAAGTGTTTAGAATTTAACTCTTTCTTTCTGGAATTATTTTTCATGTTCTGTCAGAATTATTTACTCCCATTCATAGTGCTCTACCATTTTGTGGTTAAAACTTGAAAAGCTTTTTTTGCTTGTGATTAAAACATTTACATTTGGTTAAGAATTAAAGGGAAATGCATGCTCTTTATATTATACTAATTCATTATTACAGAATCCAAAATTATTTTAATTTTTGATTATAATAATTGAAAAAAAAAAACTCATCAAATGAGGATTAGTCATCAATATCTAGACTTCACAATAAAAAGTTTCTGCTAGAACAAATGATAAAAAAAAAACATTCATTAGATTACTATGAATTGTCCTGTGACTCGATCTAGGAACTATTTTAGGATCCAAATTTTAAAAAATTAGATTTTTTAAAATGATATTTGTCCAAATTTTTACATACATCTCTATCTATCTATGGCCACCGTCAGTCGCGAAGCGACTATGGATCATCTCATTTCCATGAGATGAATGCCTGGGCATAAGCTGTGGTCGGAACGATGTCGCCCACACATCAGTTCCCCCCTCTCCACGCAGCTGATGTATCCAAAGGAACGGCAGTGCCGATACAGTTTGGGGTCAGCAGCGTCGCAGGTTCTGCCAGAGTGTAGCACTGGGTGCTGCAAACTGCCTTAGGGTCGCCAGCTCCTGATTTTTCCTCAGGGTTGACTCCCGAAGCCTTTCCCTTGATTGGGTATAGCTGCAAGGCAGCAGAGGTTTGAATTCAGAGTTTTCCTTCTCCTAGGTGGGTAGCCAGCCATGGCTAACGAGCCCCTCCTGCCCGAAGCTTACTGGTTAAGGCGCCAGTTACTCGCCTGTGCCCCTTCTCCTGTTAGTAAGAACAGTTCCGCCGGACTCAATATCTGAGCCACACGTGAAGGCCGGGAGTTGGACTGGTTGTCAGAGGCTATTTGAGACGCATGCCATTAGGAAGCATTTTATAGGTAGTGGAGTGCTTACATCCATTACCACTTCCGGCAATGACAACCTTGCGGAACCTTACATACATAGCATACTGGAAAACAACAAAATTGAAATACTTAACTTATCTCATTTTTTATTTTTTTTATACATCACATCTTTCATTCTTATAGTATGCTCTGTGTGGTATGGTCAATTCTCTTTCATGGACTGTGGAGGGGGGGGGCATCCAGGAGAACATTTCTGTGCTGCCTTTAGGTGCTCAGCAAACACAATTCTCGAGTCAAAATTTGAACTTGGGCCTCCTTGTTAGGTGGCCAAGCCATAGCTAAGTGGTTTCGAAGCCATAATACAAATTTAAAATGTAAGCCCTTTACCCTCTCATACTCAGTTTAAATACTTTGAAAGAAAAAATCTGAATGATTAACATCTGGAAACCAATTAAGATTAATCTTTAAGCAATTAAAAACATTTTGAAAGGAAAGAACTATTTAAATGTGTTTTAAAGCATTGATTATTAGATGATAAAACACAAATTGAGTCTTCGAGTCAAGTTTAATTGATTCTTGGTGAGTTGTTCTGATAGAAAAGACTGTTTTCAATTGATGATGGGTGAGTTGATATGATGGAAAGACTTTTAAATTGATGATGGGTGAGTTGATTTGATGGGAAAAGTTTATTTTAAATTAAAGCTGGGAGAATTATAATGGAGAGAAAGAGATCATTCTCATTGTCAAACTTTATTTCATGAACTGCTTGAGATGTTCGAACACTCCCTCTTATAACCAAACATCCCTCAAGTTAAATGTCCAGCTACCACACATTTCTGGATCAAATGAAGCAAATTCACAAATTTGCATGTAATAGTTTAACTTATTCAGAACATTATAACTGATTTAAAATGTTTTCCCTACAGTTTTGAAAGGCTTCCTATCTTTTATATGACAGTGAATTTGTGTGTGTTGATGAAATGGTGTTAAAGCAAAGGATAAATTCAATTCTCTAAGGTTTAAAACAAAAAGGAGATTGGGAGGGTTGGAAAACATCGTTGATGTCTTATCTTTCACACTAAACAAGCATCACAAGTCTTTCTAACAAGCATGTATCTCACACACTTATCTCAAGCATTTAACACAAGTATTTCTCATAAGTATTTAGCAAGCTTTTATCACACAAACTTATTACAAGTATTTATCACAAATATCTATCACAAAAATTAAATTTATCACAGGCACATATAACTAACATGTATTATTATTATGTATTACAAACATTACAAGCATTTATCACATGCATGCATCACATCATGTTTTTTTTTTCATTCATTTAGTAAGAACTGTTTCATTTGAAAAAAAATGTTTTAATTTAAAATGGTTAAAATTTGTTTAACAGTTTTTCCCAGCACTGATCAGTATCCACTACAAGTAACTGTAGAAAGATATGAATATTTTGTCTGTGTGTCAGATTTTACTGAAGCAGCTGGGCAGGAAGCATGTCTTCAATTGGGACAAAGGTACAGTAACTGAAATACTTTTGAAATAAAATTCTACTGTATGAACATTTAATCTTATTTAAATTTACAAAATAAAACATTTAAGTATCTTTTTTTATACAGAACATTTAACTATGTAATTTAAAGTTAAATGTTCAATACAGAAAATTTAAATATCTTTGTTAAATTTACAATACAAAACATTTAAATATCT
>JADKLZ010084329.1:1435538-1452097 GCA_021533235.1 Biomphalaria straminea
CTCCCCCAGTTGAGTATATTTGTTAACTGATAGCTTCACCCTCCCCCAGTTGAGTATATTTGTTAACTAATAGCTTCCATGCTGCAGACTACTAAAACTTACCAATAAGCTCATCTTCCTCAAAGCTTCCTTCTTCCACAAGAAAATCTGTGATATTTTTTAACACTGGATTTTTTGACAAAAACCCAAATTGCTGCTGAAATGTAAGTGTAATCAATTTTATAGATATTCCACCAGACACATTTTTTACAATCAAGACCCATTTGATCATGACTAAAACATTCCAAAATCATTTCAGTAAATAAATCAAATTTTTGTGTACACCTTAATATGTGGATTGAGAAAGCCAAATAGTTTTTATCTACCTCTTTCTCTTCATCTTTTTTCTCTTCACCAGCATCCTCCCAGAGTTTGTATTTTTTGTCCAGGATCTGTATAATCTTAGCCGCCATCTTGATGTCATTTCTCATGACTTGTTTATGAACAGTTATTCCATTCGCAGCACGAATTCTCTGCTTGAGTTCTCTATTTAAAGTAGCACCAAGCTCACAATCCCTTAGCTGGTAAAAAAAAAAAATCAGTTAAAAATATACAATTTCATTATTAGTTGAATATGATTGATCAATTCAGACATTATAGTGCATAGACATATATTTTAATGATAAACAAAGCATAATCAAATAACTAAAAAAGGCAAAAATAAAGCAATTGAAATCACATTTAATATTACATTTTTAAAAAATGATATCATCTTTCTACATTAGTTGAGTGAGACTTAACAGGAATTAAGTTTTATAAGTCATGATGACACGATTCACCAGAATGAAGTTTTATACTTAGCTGATTTATTGATTAAATTAAGAATATTAGTTTTTCCTTATTTTTGGTTCTCCAACTCTTTGCAACTGCCTAAAGCACTTAAAAACCAATGACATAAAAATAAGGTAATATTTTGAACAAAACTACAGTACCCTGATATTGTTCAGACTCCAGCAGACATCTTTGATATTGCAGTCCTTTGAGAAAGTTACCCAACCTCTTCGGAAAAAACGTCTTTCAGGTTGAGGATCTTGTAGGGCAACTCTTTTAAATCCAGGGTATCGCCTACACATCTAATGAAACATTTTTGTAACATTGTAAATCAATGGTCTGAATGATCAAAGAATTATTAAGTTATATTTTTGTTAATATAAAAAATTGTACATTAATGTTTTTTATTCTTCAGTTTTGTTTACTTACAGCTTCCACTTCTTGTTTGGTTATTGTAGGGGCTAAGTTACGAAGGAAGATGGAGTTAGTTTTGTGCAGAGGTCTGGGCTTTGGTTCAGCTATTTCTTCCCTTTCTTCAGCGGCTTCCTTTTCCTTATTATCTATAACTATAAACGAGAAGGCAATCCTATATTGTTTTTAAATTTGCATTTTTTTTATTACAATAAATCAAAATGCATGTTTGTTTTTAAATCCAATTAAACAAAACTAGATTTTTTTCCTTTTTACCATTATCAGCAGTTTGTTCCTTTTCCATTTTTTCAGTTTCTGCATCAACAGGGCTGGGATCATCTTCCAAGCCTAATAATGATGTGAGGAAAAAAAAGAGACATACTATTTACTAAGTGAATTTCATTAACAAAGTAGCAAGAAAAGATACTTAAATTATACATTTAATGTTATGTACAAAATATACATACTTAGCAATCCTGCTCCTGTGTGGCTACAAAGGCCTTGAAATTGAATGACAGTTTATTTCTCATTTAGGTTTTTGCTATTTAAAAATGGGTTAATAGTGAACGAGTCTGTGCTATGCAATGGAGACAATGCAAATCTGAGATTGGCAGTGTAGAGAAGTAGATAAATAGATCTAGAAGTGACATTTATTTTGATAACCTAAACCTAGGACAAGGTCAAGAACAAGCCCACTAAAATTACTTATCTTTTACAACTATACATAGGACATCTGTCACACTTTTCCTTCAAGGTCAGTCACAAAATGTAAGAAAGTTTGTAGTTCCCCTTTCAGACCATGCGGTCTAGAGGGAAGATGATATAAAGATCATCTGTTTCTGTTGCCTATGGTTAACAAGGGTGTCATGTGGACAGAACAACAACCAACCACCTTTACTTTGCCCCAACTAACGTCAGGTGCCCATAAGAATTGGGTGGACCCTTAAAAAAAAATCCTAGGATTTGAAGCCAAGCACTTGACCACTCAGCCACAGCACCTCCTAGGACAGTTTGGCTATACTCAAATTATGTCACACATCACAGCACATAAAAAGTAAAAAAAAAAAAAAAAAAACTTGATAGAAAAATTAGTTCATGGTTATAACATACAAATATAAGTTAGTATAGGTCTCAGTGTCAAAGGAAAAAGGTTAGGACAAAGAAAAAATAAAGACCAAGTTGAAGGTTATTGGGATGGCTTGCATGTAGAAAGTCAGTTCTTGATGTTACTAGTTCAAAAGTAAAAGGTTGGTGAGTTTGTACATGAGCTGTATGTATATTTTTTATGTTTGTGATAAAAGGCATTAAACTCAAAAAAAGTATTCCAGCACTGTGTCACTTCATTGTCTCTTTAAGTGGTTGGAACTATAATTACACCACACAAATAAAAATTGTGACAAAAAGATCAAAGAAGCTGACTAGCTCTTGGTTATACAACATGATTAGTATAGTGAACTGCTACATCCACATTGCAGTACATTTTTATAATCAGCTTTGACATGTCAGCAGACAAGGAGTCATTCTATACATTCATTTGACACTTCTTAATTCTTCTATGCTGCTTTTTCCTAGCAAACAATGATTTCTGTACCTGGTGGAGCAGGCTCCGGATCAGAATCAGACTCAGATCCTGTATCACTGTCAGTTTCATAGCTGTAATCTGACTTTTTCCTCATGCTCTTTTTCTTTCTTCGTTGAGCCTGCAGCAAAAGTAAGGCAAGATTTACTCAAATTATCTAAGGCTTTGTCTACTTAGGTGAAATAAAGCAGAGGCATCAGTGCTCCAACAGATACATGGGAAGACTATTCAACTAACCAGATAAAACAAATAAATGATTACTAATGAAGTTCTACTAAAACAACCACTATGAAAATGTATAAATCCTTGACAAAGTTTTTTTCCTATGCTAAAGAGATAAAAAAAAAAAAAACAGCCTCCAAATGTCTAGCAGGAGAGATAAAATTATCCAAAAACTTGCCTTGGCTTCTGCTGCAAGTGCTTCCTGTTGTTTCTGATACTCCATGGCTTTCTTCTTTAACTCTTCTTGTTCAGGGGAGATAGTCATCTCTAAAGTTAGCTATTGACATAAGTTGTAGGAATTTAAATAAGTTAGAGAGTGATAGAAACCAAACTGCTATAAAGAACATTTCACCTGAATTAGTGAACTAAATTGTGCAAAAGTCATGTGAACATGTCATTGCTGGCAATACATATATATATTACAGCAACAATTTAACTCACAAAAAACTTACATCTTTTTTCTCCTGTTCATCAGGCTTGTCTTCTAGCTCCCCTTTATCACTAAAACAAACAATATACTTTTCTAAACATTTGTTTGAAAAAAAAAAAAGAGAAAAAAGTTTATGACTATCTCAACACTCAAGTATTGAATCTGAGTCTAGAGCTTTTGAGTACTGGTTTGTATTTCTAAATAAACGAGGCAGAATATAATAAATCATACAGTCCATAAAAAAAAGTTAAAGCTGATTAATTTAATCTATGAATTGCTACTAGCAGTCTATTATATAGAGAATAAGCCTACGCTTAAAAAAGACTTGACTCCTGTTTTCATTATTTCAACCAGCTTTGTAACATAAGACTACGCTTAAAGAAGACAGACTCTTGTTTTCATTATTTCAACCAGCTTTGTAACATAAGACTATGTTTAAAGAAGACTGACTCTTGTTTTCATTATTTCAACCAGCTTTGTAACATAAGACTATGTTTAAAGAAGACTGACTCTTGTTTTCATTATTTCAACCAGCTTTGTAACATAAGACTACATTCTACAAAGTTATAAAATAGTTCTCTTTTTCAGTAATTACATTATCAATATAGTCAAAATCAGTCACAAGTCAGTACAATATACAACAAAACATTGAAGTAACCCTAAGCAATGTAAAATAACAAAAAAGCACTTATATCCTGTTCTAGTCTTTATTAAAATGTTTATTCTGGAAGTAAGAAAGACATTTTGAAAAGAACATTTAACCAAATTGAATTGAGCATCATGAGAATATTATAAAAAGGCATTTACTTTGAATCATTTAATTCACCATCTTCCCCATCTGTTTTCTTTTCACTGAAATGAAAAGATGTTTTAGAAAACACAGTCAAGGGAATCCTGTTCCCAGCATTCATTACATAACTTAATGATAGGTTAGTTTTTTAGGTTTCAAACAAACATATTTTATTAGCATAACTAGAAAAGTTGTGATTTAAAAAAAAAAAAACAAATTACTGCAGACCTGCCTACCTAAAATAGTCAAAATGTTTAACACTGATGATCAAAATGAGATTCTGACACTAGAATGTTTAACACTTGTACAGTCACTTATTTTAAAATTGTATCTACTATATATACGCGAAAATACCACTGATACCACTGATTAATCATGAGATCTCTTAAACTGTTGTACGGATTCACTTCCAATTTCATACACAGGCTTATTATAACTCCTAGTCATTCACTAAGAACCAATTTTGACAGATTTGAAACCTGAATTCACAAAAAGTTGCAAGCTCTATCAAACCTTTGTATTTTATTTTCTGTATTTACCCAAAAGGCTGCATTCTACATAAAAAGCATTTAAAAATATTCAAATCCCATATTTTTAAAGCATTTTTTTCTATTTCCCTAAGTGTCAGGTCATTTCAGATTCCTTTAAAAAAAAAATTAATACAACATTAATACCACTAAACAGATAGATCAAGTCTTTTTCTTATGATTAAAGTATGCAAAAAAAAAAAAGTTACCCTAACCTTAACATTTTTGTTGTGGGCGGGAAATAGTTAAGGGGGGGCAGATAAGTAAAATTGATAGGCCCTACAAGAATTTCAACCTACAAAAGAAAGTATGCACAAACAGTTCTTCGACCCATCAATATCACCAATGTATATTCTAATGAAACGTCTGTCATTGAATTCTAAAAGCACATCACTATACCTGATATTCATGCTTATGCTACTGTTGAAATAGTTAGTATATGTGTATCTCGCCTTAAACACTTTTAAATCCATCAATGACTCTGTCTCTATATCAAGATGTAAATAGTTTTGTATTGATAGCGCTTATAAGTTTTTATTAAAACACAGGAGAATGGGGCAGTGGTGGTGTAAGGGGAGATTTTTTTCATTCAACTTTTAAGCTTGAAAGTAATTAACTTCTAATGATTTTTTTTAATTAAAATAAGTCACATATGATACGAAAATGTCACTAAAAAATATCAATCAGATTGTGCTACTTAATGTGAAATGACCACATCGCTAAAAAAAAAAAAAAAAAAAAAAAGTAGAAATGCATATCATAAAAAGTCGAATTGATATTTACATACTGGCAGTCAATTTAAAACGATTTTGTGAAATGGTAAGCAGGTCTATTATAGAGTAAATGGAAATTTTGTAAAAAGTTAAAAACAACAAAAAATACCTTAATTTTTTAGATGTTTAAGACAAATAATCAAATAATATTCAACAAACCACTGAACTAAAATACATTTAAAAATTAACAAAATTCTCTTTTTAACTACAAAATGCAACAAAACTGAAAAAAAAAAAAAAAAAATTTCTCTTACTTTTTGATAGGAGTTGTGGCAACAGTTTCAGAATTCTGTCTTGAGCGTTCCCCTGGTTCTTCCAATGGGTTGTCCAAAATTGTAAGGTCAAGGTCATTGCCTCCTTCTAGCAGAATCACAGCTGAAGTAAGAATATAAGGTACCAACAATTAAGTTCATTTTGTTTTCGTCAGTTCTAAAATAAACATAGAAACAAACAGTTCTTACCAGGCTTTTGAAAAAAAAAAGGCAAAAAATGTTGTTTTTTTAAATACCACTTATTGTTAATTAAAATTTGTTTTTAAAGTTCTTTTATTAACAACAAATGTTACAGTGAAGGAGAAAGTGCATTAGTTTCAAATTAGCCCTCTGTACCTACTCTAGATGGTCAACATTGTTGTTTATATATCAATTACTCTACAGATTCTATTATCTATAACATTTTTGTAATGTGTTTATCTCCTTTTCATAAAAACTGAATATAGTTCACTAATGCATCATCTCAATGATTAGTAAATAAAGATTGTTTTACCTGCATCCAATATTTTAATCAGCTTGTCTGTACTGTCTACATCTACAGAGACACCATCCAGAAAATGTTTCTCCCTCAGTATCTCAAACACTTTTTTTCTAGCCTGGAGGGCATGACATACCTCAACCTGCCTCTTCTCACACTCTTCAGGGTGATACTTGGACTTAAACCTGAAGGCACAAACACATTTTGTGTACAGGTGAGAGACACAATACAAATAAACAAACACTACTATTGGATAGATATCAAAAGTATAAAACTGGTAAGAAAGAAAACAAAAGGGCAGTTAAAAAAAGTGATTTAACTGTAACACAAACAGATTAGACTGAGACTGAAACAATGATTGAAAATAAAATAAATGTTATAAAAAAAAAAGAATACAAACTACAGTTAATGTTTCTATTAGTCCTAAAATGTAGTGTTGAAATAACTTGATGACATAAACAAATGTCCACTGTGATGATAACCAATGGTTTGACTAATGGGGTTAGTGAAGAATGACACTGGACATAAGACAAACACAAAGCACCTGATACCTGATCATTCCAACTCGCTTTAAAGCAATTTGAATTCACATTATTTTAGTTATTATTTGTCAAAACGGAACTATATGTACAGCTATCTGGCCAACTTGTCGATTTCCATTCATGAAGAAATACAACATAAATTTTTTTCATTTGTTGACCCTAACAACTGCCTAAAACTTTTTAAAAACTATACACTGCATTGTGCGCAGTGTCCCCTATCACTAAATGTAATAGCATATGAGACGGGTAGGTCTATTCCATTCAGCACTGTTGAACAAGAGATATGTGTTATTAACAAACTGATGAGCAGAACTGAAGAAAAGGTTGTTATTTTATTACAGTACAACTTCAGTTCTTTTCATTCAGTGAACAGTAGAGTGTATACACAGACATTAACATACATATAAAAATATAACTAATAAATGAAGTGTTGAAAGATTTTGCTAAAAGTGCTTACAGTACAATATATCACAAAATGAAAGGTTGAGCTAATGATTTTTTTTTTCGATCATACATAATGAGCAAATTAAGTATTTCAGACTAAATTATATTTATTTTACAGGTAAATTTTTTTATGAGCTCATTATATGATGCCAAAATAAAAAAGTAAATTTTGACATCAAAGGGGACACTAACAAGAATAGAATGAGGATACATGGTACAGATCTCACAAATTAAGAGTGAAATTGTTTCAGTTTAGTTTTAGGCACATCGGCACAGTATAGGCCTTGTCGTGCCCGAAATTGTTTCACTATTTATAGTTTTAAAATGATTTTAACACACCTTAATAAAACCATATAGAGTACATGTTTAAATGGGATTTTACACTACATATTTTCACCCACAATACAACAGCTCTTATATATCTCTCTCTGATAAATGTACTGTTCTACAGTGTTCCTTATAGACCTAATTTAAACAGTTTACATCCCCATTGTTTATTTCACAAGAATCTTGAAACTAATGGCCTAACATTACAGTTTTCTCTAAGATAAAATTGTTCTCCTACCATTCTTCATCTTTATGAGCCAAAAAAAACTCATTGATTTGCTGGCGTTTGAATTCCAGTTTGTAATCGTCAAACAGTTTAATAGCTTCATCCTGTGAAATGGTGTCATCTTGTTTACTAAGAAACTGTTTGAATGTCATCATTGGCGGCTGGGTGGGATACTCAGGATCACTGTCAAAGTTATAAAGTACCATAGTTGCATAAACATATTAACATTTTAATACAATATTATAATAAACATCTATGGAGTAATTATAACTTATTTCTTTTTAAACAGCCAACGCAAACTAAAATTTCCTTAAATAGATTACTTCTTCCACATTTTAATCAGAAATTTTTTTAACACTTTTGACAGATTCATTTTTCTTTTAAACATAAATCAGCTGTTTAATGGGAACAACAAAGTATTACTAACAATGATGTGTACAAAAAATGAGTGCTTAAGTTTTGAACACAGTCTCTAAGAATAAAAGATATTTAAAAGGAAAAAAATAGCTGCTCCATGATTATTAAAACACTTATTATTGTTCTCTTCAAATGTTTAAATAATATGAAATCAACTGAGCAAGAAAGATATTACTAAATACTAAAATATCCAATTTACCCAGCTTCTCGCCTTTCTCCAAAAGGTGCCCTGTCTGGAGGCCCATTACTAACTTCCATGCCTCTAGGCGCCCAAGTTGATCTGTCAATGCCTGGTGGCCCATTGCTAACTTGAAAGGGGCTTTCATACACCCCAGAGTATCCTCCATCATCCCAGTCTCTCCTCATGCGTTTAGCAGGGTGCTGATTATTGTCATAGCGGTTAGGGCTGTACCTTTCTCTGCGTCTATCATCATAGGGACGTGTGTACATGTCACGCCTGTCTCTCATGTTACTTCCCCGCCCAGACCACATTTCACGTCTCATACCGCCTCTGTGGAGAAAAAATAGCAGCTACCCATTTATGGAAATGTTGTTTTTTGTTCACTTTAAAATACTATCAATCAAGAAATGAAAGATCAAGCAGACTTTAAAATTTTAGTTACTTTTTTCATCATTGTTATTTTTTCAGTACAAATTTATTTTGAATGATTATTATGTAGTTTTAGTTTTTTCCTACAAAATTAACATGACAAATTAATTCTAAAAGTTTAATATCTAGCACAAAATGAAAAAAAAAAAGTTAAAATAAAGCTGCAGAAGTTGTATCTCTGGTGGAATTAGTCACCTTTTTTTTTGTACAGGAAATAATAATTAAAAAAAGATTTTTTGGATATGAATTTAAAAAAAAACATATTGGCAGCTCAAAATAAACAACTCTGTTCTGAAAAGTAGCATTGAATTTTTCTAAAAAGAAATACTCAAGTTTTGAAAAATTAAAATGCAGATTTTTAAAAAATGTCAACAATTAACAAGAAAAACAAAAATTCTATTTAAAAAAAACTCAATTATTGAAAGACTATCAAAGTCACACAGGCACACAAAAAATGTGTAAAACAATATTCAACAATGAAATAACAACAAAAATATGTTTAATGTCAGTAAAAAAAAAATGTCACACCCAGTATCTCTTTAACATTGCTATCTTTGGCAAACGAAATTTGTCTACTCTTCAAAAGGAATGTAATAGAATTTTTTTTTAAGTAATTATCGAAATGTCTGAAAACCAAAAAATGACATTCAATACATGTATTGTGAGTAGGACCCATGAAAACTACATAGGCAAACATCATACTCACGAATCGCCCCGCCACCCGCGTCTGAAACATAGAAAGACGCTGTTATGGGGCATCTGTGGCAAAGTCAGTACAAGCAAACAAAATAATCATGCAGTCCCTTAAGTGAAGAAAATATTGCATACTTGTTCCATGACTATATTTATGGCTGATTCACTTATCAAATATTATGAGTCAACCATTCATTAACTGATTTTTTTTTTGTTTGTGTTGCCAAGTCTTATTGAAAAAACAAATAGTGTGAGTCAACAACTTCTATGAACTTTCCCCATGTGTACTTTAATATTCTCTTTAAAACTTCTATGAACTTAAACAATGCTTATTTTAATATTCCCTCTAAAACTTCTATGAACTTTAACAATGCTTATTTTAATTCACTACTTTCTCTCATTTCAAAACTTGGTCCCTGGTGCTGCTGTTCATTTATGTTTAATATATGTATCATCATTACTAATATTCTTTAAGCTCAATCTTTTAACAAATGAATTATTTTTTTAATTCAACAATAGTTGTACTCACAAAATAAAAGTTTAGTTTAATAGTATCAAAAAAGAAATAAAAATATTAATAGTTAAATGTGTTTTTCTGAAATTTTCAAATACAAAGTTTTGAACAGTTCTTCTAATTCTAAATGCTCTGGTAGTTTTAGTTTGGGCATAAATATTTTGATGGTGAAACTTTAAAAAAAATATTTTTCTTAATGCATATCTCAGTATTAAAAAGAAACTAGGAAAATATGTCATATCAGCAAGGAATCTCAATATCTGAAAATGAAACATGCTTAGAGGATATGATTTTAATAAATATTTCTCATGTGAATGCTGTTTAAATGAGTTGTGGTCTTTTAAAATATAAAATTGTTTACTCACTGTCCTCCTCTTACTGATGGTCTTCTGAAAGTGAAAAGAGTAGAGTGCAGGTGAAATGTTATCACTTAAAAAAAGGCACTTTTAGTCAGTTTTACAAGCTCATTCATCACAAATAATACTTCTTCAAGGATAAACTGTCATTTATAAATTCATGTCTATCAAGTATCTTAAAAAAAAAAAAAAAATTAATCCAAATAAAAAACATTGCATTTTTATTTGCTAACAAAAACTATAAAAATGCCCAGAGTTTTAGCAGCTACAAATTTTTTAATTCAACAACAAAAAAAAAATTTTATTCTACTCATCAGTCTACCAAGTTAAGTGTCACATCACAAATAATTCTATTAGTCATAACAAATATTTAAGGAAAAAAAAATGTATTCCAGCAGAGAAAAATAAACACCACACAAATAAGAATTTACTTTATTTTTGCTTCTTTATAATGTTGTGTCTAAGCCCATCTCACTTTTATGATTTAGAAGATTTTCTTTAACTTTACACACTTTTTTTTTAAAGCTAGTTCAAAAATGTAATAATAAATATAGAACTTAATAAACTATTTTATATTATTTATAATTAGTTCTACATTGAGGCAATAAAAGATTTTATTATTCTGTCCAAGATGCAACTAAAATAAATACAACCATAAACCTCATACACTGAACATTTCAAGCTGTTGGTAAGACAACCTATTGTTTGTGCCAACGGAAAAGAATGCTAGCTAGACTAGTGTTCTATGTGTATAAAACATGAAACAGCTAATTACCTAGACATGTGTTTTTAATTAAAATTAAAAGGGTAATTACTTTAACTAACATCCTAAATTGCAATTTTTAAAAATGCACATGAATGTGTATTTTAATTTAGAAGAATAAAAAAAAACTTGCTATTAACAATTCTAGATAAATATTTACAGTCTTGACCACGGCCCTAACTTTTAGTTTAAAAGAATAATTACCGATCATCCCAGTTTTCCCTTCTCCTGTCATCACTTCGTCGTTCATAGTCATTCCTTTCTCTTCTAAACTTGTCACGTCCTTTTTTCCTTTCAAATTCATCATCACTATCTGCCATCTTGTAGAATGAATCAAACTAAAGTGCAGAGTTCGGAACTATGTAAAAAAAAAAAAAAGTAATTTGCAAGCAACTTAAAGGCAGAAGTGTAAAAAAAATAAGTGACATTATTTCTATACACATATTAATATATATATAAACTTTGGTGAAAAGTAAAAATAACTAAAAGCCTCATTACAGTCATTGGCTTTATGAGCTGTGCATAAAGTATGTTTTCAATTACTATATCAATGTGGCCTGATCAATAATTCAATGTGTTTTGTTTTTTTAAGTATTTAAATAGTTCATTCAAAATTTAAAGTTGACATCCAGGATAATTAGCTCAAAATTTCCATTTTATATGTTTTAGATGTGTTTTCTATATAAAGTTTTGTGACAATATGGATAAATATGATACAAAAATAGTATTTTCAATATGGACATTAAATTTTTTTCTAAGATCTATATCCTGGAGGCTTTTTTGCAGTGGTTAAGTTTTTATTTTAAATTTTCAAAATTAATTATATAAAAATAATTTTTTGTTTATATTCTATACCAAAATATACCAATTTCTAATTAAAAAAAAACAACAAAAAAGTTATAAAAGATTTATTGAAGCATTCTTATGTATGGTCAAAAAAATTAATTTTGTCCAAACATGGATAATAATTCCAGAGTCAAAGAGTTAAAACTTAAACTAGTTCTAGAATCTAGATCT
This sequence comes from Biomphalaria straminea, assembly GCA_021533235.1. Classification (NCBI taxonomy): domain Eukaryota; kingdom Metazoa; phylum Mollusca; class Gastropoda; family Planorbidae; genus Biomphalaria; species Biomphalaria straminea. The sequence goes on from JADKLZ010084329.1 coordinate 1,447,740, forward strand.
AGACATTCTAGCTGCTGTAAATGTTAAAGAGAAACTGTGGTATGATGTATTTTATTTTAACCAGTGAATCAGAGTTTACATATATGGTTCATCTCATAAGATCACCACCAATGGTGGTCATTAAAATTCAGGAACTGTGTGCAAATTATCTTCACCAAATCTACAGTAATCATAGATACTAGAATCACAATCTAGACTCTATAGAAGAGAATTTGAGATACTAACTTTAAGTCACTAAATTTGCGGACTTTTTGCTGTTTGCAAATTTATCTTCACTGAATAAACTTTAAATCTAGAGTTTAGATCTAAAGTCACTAGATTCACTGACTTTTTACGGCTGTGTGCAAATTATCGCACCAATTTTAGTGATTTAGCGTAAATGTCGAAACTATTGTAAATTTCTAGAGTAATCTGCAGAGATACATTACATTATCGAGATCATTAAATTGACTAAAATTCATGGAGCGTTCAGGTTATGTGCAAATTATCTCCACTAGATCTAGCTTAAATCTAATTATAGATAGGCAATTATTAGATGATTTATTTGTTAACAGACTTTCCACACGAAGTCACTCTGTTACAAAAATATTTAAAGTGAGGGCCCGGAGGCGGGGTGCTGCCTACACATTAGGCTGGAAATTGTTCTAATTATAGTCAATAGTCACTACGTACTAAATCTAGGGCTGCTGTTTTTTTACGAAATTCAAGGCTTTTTCAAGGCCTTGATTTAATATGAAATTTAAGGCATTTTTCAGGTTTTCAAGGTGGCTACTAACCCTGTCTATTTTCAATCATAAATAAAAATTGTTTTCTTGAGTTGAGGAGGGATCCGAAACAGAGGAGATGATCATCAGCAGTGACATCAGGTAAAGTACTGGAGGTCCCGGGTTCAAATCCTGGTGAAGACTGGGATTTTTATTTCGGGATTTTCGGGCGCCCTTGAGTCCACCCAGCTCTAACGGGTACCTGACTTTAGTTGGGGAAAAGTAAAGGCGGTTGGTCGTTGTGCTGGCCACATGACACCTTCGTTAACCGTGGGCCACAGAATTAGATGACCTTTACATCATCTGCCCTATACTGGCTATAGACCACTAGTGACTAGGTCTGAAAGGGGAACTTTACTTTTTTTTTTACTTAGTGACATCAGGATGCATTTTAAAATTTTATTTTCTATTCTAGATTCTAACTCTAGAGACTAGATCTAGCTAGTTACTGTGATTGTGATAACAGTTAATAACTGTGATTAGTGTGATAGACTCTACTAGACTATTATCACAGCAACGCCGAGCAACGGACTTTTTCTCCTTTTTCATTTTCCGGACAATCTTAGTTAGGCTGAGACTCTACCTACTAGTATACTAGTCACTAGACTACTTTGTGATCTGTGTGAATTATTTTAATTAAGAAAATAATCTAACTAAACAATATAAATCTAGATCTATAAATAATCTATATTTATTTAGATCTCCATATAGATCTAGATCTAGATTAATACAGTCTATAGTCTACTAGTGTTATCAATAAAACACTTACAAAATGCCTAAAAATTCTAAATTGCAGCCATATTTCCTTGTCAAAATGGAGGTATGTTTAAAAACCCATAAATGTGTTTAGAAAAAAAACAAGATTTACTGAATTTTACTAATCTATATATCTAGATCTAAGATATATTGATGTGATATGCTCTCTCTCTCTCTCTCATATCTAGATCTAAATATATGTGTATAGATATAAATAGAAAGAAACTAGCTTCTCTAAGTTAATCTCAAATTGTTTATTGAAATACAAAAGCATATGTCTATATTAGAATACCCAAATTGTGTTCACACTAGGTTAGTGTTCAGTGAGGCGCTAACTCTGAGAGTATGCCCAACTTAATTAATGTAATAAGTAATAATATAAGTCTATCTAATAAGTTTAAAAGTGAAATAATTCCTTAGTAAATGCAGAACATAAAATAAAAATGTATTTATTAGGCCTATTTCAATTATTATGATCTTTCAACTGATTTAGATTCTAGAGATTCGAATCTAATTGAAATAGTAGGCCTACTAGGCCTATATATAGAGATAAAGCAGTGTTTCTCTACATTATCTGAGTTTGTTAAAGAAATAGTTGAGAAACACTGCTATAGGATATACACTTCTGATTTAGTTTAATTAATTTTAAAAAAAAAGAAGAGAGAAACAGAGCTAGTAATAAAAAATAAAGAAATATGTTTAAACTTATTAGAAAATGAATTGTATCTCCGAACAAAAATGTTTTCATGTTCATACAGAGATTAAGATAATGTACACCCTAGCCCAAACAGCCCACAGGACGACGGGAATGGTAGAGCCAGTAGAGGGCATATGCAGGGTTTGAACCTAGGACTGGGAGAACCGCGACGGTCCAATGTGCATATACCGCACTAACATGCAGCCAACCAAATGCTGTAAAAACAAGAAAACTTCAAACAATCCCAATTTTAAAGGTTTATATGGTCACTATTAGTTACCAATGTGTTTTCATTTTAACAGAGACTAGAAATATATATATTACATTCGAAATTACGACCTGCATGTGTATTGTCTTAAATGTCTTGTTACAATTATTTAGATCGAAGGCAAAAAAAAAAAACCAAGCCTGGGTTTTAAAGCTTTGAAAATTTTAAGTAGTTTAGATCGTCAGAGGTCGCTTTATCCTATGCATGTGTACCATAATTACCATAGACAGAATATTTAGATCTAGATCTATGTCAGGCATGTCAAACTGGGTGTTCGGGGGCCGCATGCGGCCCGCGACCACCTTGCATGCGGCCCCTCTGACCACCTAAAAAATTAAAAAAATAATGTTAAACTATTACGCTGGAAAACAAGAGATGACAAGCTATTTGAATTGCAAAAATAGTATTTGTTAAAATGAACAACGAGAATGAGTCTGCACTAGTCTGTAGTGAAAACAAGCTACATTTTGTCAAACTTCATTGTAAGCCATTGCAAATCATTTAATAAATGTGATTTTATGAAGGAGTGTGTTGTTAAAGCCGAAGTAATTTGTCCTAAAAAGGTGAAAGCATTTAAAGAAGTAGCGTTATCTAGTGACACTGTGGCAGATAGAATAAATAACATGTCAGTCATGTGCGTGAACAATTAAAGAACAAAATATCTGATTTTGAATTATTTTCATTGGATTTGAGTCAACTGATGTAAAGGGTGTAGCACATAAGGACCTGTGAGTGTGACAGTAATTTTGACATACACGAGGAACTACTTGAGTTCTGTTCTATGCATACCACCACAACAAGCTATGATGTTTTTGTGAAATAACAGAAAAAGATAATGCAGTACAATTTACCTTTGTAAAGCTAGCTAGTCTAACAACGGATGGCGCACCAACCATGAAATGAAATGGTTTTGATGCAAAGTTACTTGCAAAAAATAAGAGAGACTGATAATACGTTTAAATTTGCTCATTTTCAGTGCATCATTCACCAAGAAACATTCTGCGCAAAGCAATTACAGTTTCAACATGTGATAAGACCGGTTTCAGTCGCATCTTAATTTTATTCGTACCCGTGGCTTAAATCATCGCCAATTTTCAATGTTTCTGGATAACATTGGATATGAATTTGATTGTGTTCCCTACTACACAGAAGCCCGCTAACTCTCATGACATATAATATTGAACAGATTGTATGCACTGCGTGAGGAAATTTGTTTCTGAACATGAAAGGAGAACCTGTAGAACATTTCCAAACTGACGAATGTAGTCAGGATTTTGCATTTGCAGTTGATTTCACTGGTCACCTGTAAGACTTGAATTTGAAATTTTCAAGTAAAGACAAAATTGTCACAACTGGGTGTAATCATGTGAATTACATTTTTAAGCAAAATTAGGACTGTGGATAAACCAAATATCAAGTGAAAATCGTGTTCACTTTTCAACGTGTCAGGAACTTAAAAGATTAAATACGGTTGCGACATTTGGTGAATGTCTTACATCTAGAATCGTTAGTAGATGCTTTCAATTACCGTTTTCGCGACTTCGTTACATAAGAGCAAGAATTTTCGTGTTTTGTATCTCTATTCTCATTTGATTCTGAAAATGCTGTTGGAAATGTGCAACTCGAGCTGATAGAATAGCTGTCAGATTCTTAGTTACCCTGAACGGTATGTTGAATTGCGGAAATATGCTGCAAGAATTCTAGCTATGTTTGCATGCACTGGTCTCTATGAGCAGTTCTTTTACATAATGAAAGCTACAAAAACATCACCGTTCGAGATTATCTGATCAAAATTTGGCATCTGTGATGAAAGCGTCAGTGGCAAACTTGACATGAATAAAATGGTATCCCAGAAATGATGTCAAGCATCAGG
>JADKLZ010084329.1:1527197-1553301 GCA_021533235.1 Biomphalaria straminea
GGCAGTATAGATTCAATTGTAAATTCTCACAGCTCGCCCCAATCGGCCAAGATAGGCTACCAAAGGGGAGCGACATATATGATATAAAAATATTAATATATAGATTTTCAATTCACTCACAAACTATATATTCCTACATAAAAATTGGACCACCACCCCCAATCAAAGGGTTTGGGTGGAGAAGGCTGTTTCGCCCCCCCCCCCCATATGAATTTGTGTAGTCTTCCGATTTAATGTAGGCCTATCGATCCTTAGATGTGTTCAATCTTCGACGTCTAATATCCCATACAAAAACAAAGGACGCAGAACGCAGTAAACAAATTTGCATACGCTGCATATCCTCTTTCGGTCACAAACAGCGATGTCCTTGCCAACACCTGTAAAAAAAAGTCCTGTATATGGACAGTATAGATGATAGGGACTTCTTATTATCCGACAGTTACGCTAGTCAGGGAACGTGTACCTCTTTGGGAGACGAACGTATGCCAAAAGCGCTCTTTTTTTTTTTTTTTGTGAGCTAAAAGGTGGTCGACGTAACAGAGGCGCCCCACGGAAACGCTTCAAAGACCAGTTTAGGTGTCAACATTCCGTGGCTTCTCTTTTACAAAATAGTCTCAATTGGAGAGCCCCGTGGATGGCGGAGAATGGACCATATTTATATTGGCCAACCCCACCTTGTCTCATGGATATTCCAGTTTTTATACAGTTTCAAACCCAGATGTCCTTTTTAGTTCGGTAGTGGAGCAGTTTTTGCCAGGACTGAAAACTCCCTTAAAAAGCGGGGAAAATATATAAAAAGCCTGAGGGAACACCCAGACTACATCAAATGCCAAGAAAAATTAAGAAAAATTCATACGAGCTCAGACGTCGCCTCGTAAAAGGTCTGCGCATGGCAGTTTCTTCCGGGACAGCCTGCGATAAGTCAGCTACCGGAAATAAAAAACAGACAAACAGCAAACATTTAAACCTCTTGCAACTCAACATCTTAGGCCTACAAAACAAGATAACAGAACTCCAACACATACTCAAGAAACAAGATATTCACATAGCGATACTACAAGAAACACTACTGCCCAAGAAAAAAATAAATATTACAGGCTACACACAGTACAGATGCCTCTGCACCAAATGTCAGGAAATTATGACCCTCATTAGAAACGACACCCAAGCAACAGTAAAACATGTACAGAACAATACCGACATAGACATGCAAGAAATACTTCTTTGGAGAGGAGGAACCAAATATACTATCAAAAACTTCTACTGCCCACCATCTTCAACAGCAGAAATAGACATAAAACTACCACACTACACAAGGACAATAATAGCTGGTGACTTTAACGCACACACACCATCCCTAGGCTACCCACACTACAACAAACGTGGCAAAGAAATAGAGGATGTAACAAATGCCTCTAACCTCCAACTTCTGCAAAATAAAACATCACCTCCAACATTCCTTCATAGAGCACACAACACAACTAGCAGACCTGACCTAACCTTTATCTCTACAGATATTATCAACTCTTCTAAACTTACAGTTCTTGAAGACATTGGTAGTGACCACAGGCCTATACTCCTCAATATTGGAACACCAGGTAGATACCAACACAGAAAAACAACTAGATCGAACTATAAAAAAGCAAACTGGGCAGCTTTTTCACAAGAGACAGACTCAAGACTATCAAGCATAATCGAGGCAGATGTGAACACAACCTATGCAACTATAGTCTCTAACATCTTAGCAGCAGCAAAAAAACACATTCCTCGAGGTCAAGTCAGAAAATACAAACCTTTTTGGACACCAGAACTGAACAATTTAGTAAAAGAGAGAAACAATGCCAGGAAGACTGTAGAAATAAACCCCACTAGAGAGAACAAGACAATGTACAATAAATTAACAGGTCAAATTAGATACAAAATTAAAATAGAAAAAAAGAAAAACTGGACCACAACATGTGAAAAATTAGACCTAAACAAGGATGGTCGAAAGGCCTGGACCCTTCTGCATCGGCTAGCAGGAAAAAAGCAAATTACTAACCCCCAACCATTAAAAGACACTGATGACTTAATTACAGAAAATCTAAAAAAGGCAGAAACCTTCAACAAATACTTTGCTAGCATAAATAAGACAAAACCAAGAAAACAACTGGACCAGGCTTTTAGCAATATCCTAAAAAGAGAAGAACAAGCTCCAACTGTCAGCTGTCATATCTTTGACGCTCCCTTCACTCTATATGAGCTCAAAACTGCCCAAAAAAACCTTAGGTTAAGAAAATCCCCTGGACCAGATAAAATAACAAATGAAATGATCCGTGGACTAGGATGGCAGGCCCAAAACTGCATACTCAATCTTATCAACTATACATGGAGAACAGGAGACATACCACAGGAATGGAGAAACGCAAACATAATACCCATCCTCAAGAAAAATAAGCCACCAGGAGACCCTAAAAGCTATAGACCAATATCTTTAACATCAAACATTGGCAAAATGGCAGAAAAAATGATTAATAACAGACTTTATTGGTGGCTAGAAAGTACTTGCTCACTCCACAACGCACAAGCTGGCTTCAGGAAAGCAAGTAGAACAGAAGACCACCTCTTTCGCTTTATCCAGGACACAATAGAAGGGTTCCACGAAAACAAACACACTACAGCAGTATTTATAGATTTGCAACAAGCCTATGATAGAGTGTGGAGAAAAGGTCTATTTTTGAAGATGAAAAAAATGGGCATCCATGGAAAAATGTACAGCTGGATCAGGGCTTTCCTAAAAAACAGAACCATCCAAACCCGATTTGAAGGCGCCATCTCTAGTAAAAAAAAGTTTGGAAGAAGGCCTACCGCAAGGTTCAGCCCTTAGCTGTACACTCTTTCTAATCTTCACGAATGACCTCCCAGACCTCATTTCAGTCAATAAGGCACTTTACGCAGATGATCTCCTAATTTGGACAACAGAGAAATATCCAGTGCTGACTAGATCCAAATTAAACAGAGCCATCACAACTATCTCCACGTTTTCAAAATTATGGAAAATGGAAATAAACAAAGAAAAGTCAGTTTATTCAATCTTTAGCCACAGTAACAAAATAGCAAAAAGAAACTACATCTTAAAAATAGACTCACAGCCAATAAATAAAGAAGAAAATCCAACTTATCTTGGTGTAAAATTAGACCAAAGACTGTCTCTAAAACACTTTATGGCTGATTTAAAAGAAAAGGCATCTCAGAGATTAAACATAATGGAACACCTAGCAGGAACATCCTGGGGAGCTGAAAAGAAAACCTTAAGACAGTTATACACTGGATATGTCAGATCTGTCATGGATAACTGTCTCTCCATACAAGTAGCTGCCAACAAAACCTATCAGTCAGCTTTGGACGCAGTCCAAAACCAAGCCTTGCGTCTGGTCAGTGGAGGTATGAGAACCACTCCCACAGCTGCCTGTGAAATAGACTCAAATATTGAACCTCTTAAGTTAAGGCGCAACAGAGCAGCTTTAGAAGCCATTGAGAGATACAGAAGGTTGGAGGATGACCATCCAAATAAATTATTAACACAGAGAAATAGGAAAAACAATAAAAAAAAAGCAAAGAACACTGATTCAAATTACTGACGAACTAGCCTTAAAACACCATCTACCCAATAACAGAGAAAAAATCACCAGATTCCCAAACATAACTCCTGGACTTAACTATAAACAACCAACAATTAAAACACATCTAATAAATAATACTCTGACAAAAGAATCAAATCCACTGGAGCTCAAAGTAGGCACGCTTGAAACAATTGAAAGCTATCCAAAAACAACCATCCATATATACACCGACGGATCAGCCTTCAAAGCCACCATCAATGCCGGTCTTGGTGCCTTCCTGGTCTTCCCCAAAAACATACACTTTGAAATAAGTGCACCCTGTGGCGACTACTGCTCAAACTTCCAAGCTGAAATTGAGGCAATTACCATAGCCTTGCAGACAGTCGAAAATAAATTACATGAAGGAATACAAGCACCATCAGATATTGTTGTCTTTACAGACTCACAATCCACTCTTCAAGCACTTAACAGCAGCACCACAAAAAGCCCAAGAGAGTTGACAACACTAAAAATGATAATACACCAGAAGATGATGACCAATTTAAACATCAACATCATATTACAGTGGATCCCTGGACACATTGGTGTCATGGGAAATGAAAGGGCAGATAAGCTCTCAAAGGCAGGATCATCTATGGAACAACCAGATAGACCTGTCAACTACCTCACCCTAAGGTCAATGCTAATCAACAACTACAAAGAGGAGTGGCTTAACCAATGGGCTACAGGAAACACAGGCAGAGCCATGTACAAAGAAATGAACATGCCTAACAAACTGGACAGTATTAACTTCCTCCCCCGCAAAGAGCAATGTACAATCTTCCAACTAAGAACAGGACATACACCACATTTAAATTATCATCTCAATAAAATAAATCCCACACAACTCCCACTTTGTAGACACTGCTCCCACCCTTATGAAACTGTAAACCATATCCTTTTTGAATGCCCCCTCCTAATCCACCTTAGGCAGACCCTACTACCACTACAGCCCAACATAACCAACACCCTTTATGGCAGTGCTGAGCAACTGAAAAAAACAGCACAGTATTTTTCCTTGGCACAGTCTGCAAAAGAGCTGACAGCTCAGCAGTAAAAAGCTGGTTAGAAGAAGAAGAAGAAGATATGTATGACTACTTGTGGGCAAAGTTGTTTTTTTTTTTTTAAACTAAAGCTGAATTATTTGTGATCAACGACAACAAATTTATAGGCCTAATTCACTAATTTGGTTATTTTGTCCGTTGAAAGAGCTAGTGGAAAATAATTGTTTTCAATAGAATTATTGATAGTCTGTGCAGTAACAAAGCGAGTAAGATTAATTTGTAGTATCATTTTAAAAATTGAATTTTTGCAAAATGGCAATAGCTTAACAAAAATAAATATTGTCTCGTGTATGGAAAGCATTATGAGAAGCTACGTACTGCACCTGGCATCATTTATCCTAGCTACGCCACTATACCCTAATGTAATTTTCATCAATTAGAATGAATAGAATGCGGGATAAGATTTAAATTAGATTTAATAGCTTGTAGGAGGTACCACCTTCTACAAAGCGCGTCCCCAGGTGGCGGATAGGGGAAAGACCCTTCGATATAAGGGTTAGCTGTGAATACAAAATAAACAGCCGCGGACCAACTGGTTTGGAATCATGGAGGATGAGGTGGAGTATTCCAGTGGTTAGAATGTTTACTAAAAACATCTCAGAAATCCAGGGAAATGATTGCAAAAAAGCGAGTATAGGGCGCTCTAGCTCTAAACCCGGGTAGATGAAGCTCGTTAGCTAGGGATAGCAGTTCATCTAGGAGAGAAAACTGCGAAAATAAACAACTACTGCCTTGCAGATGATCTTAGATGATCAAAGGCTATGGGAGCAAACCAGAAAGAAAAGCAGGCTGAAGTCGGAGTCAATGGGCCTCCTGCGCATAACACATTGACACGCAACCTCATCTATGTTGAAGTTTAGTAATGATTCTAATAGATGTGGCGTCCTGCCTGTGGAATCCCACCGCGCAGGTATGGGGCTGGGCTCTCCGCATCGAAGGAGCCCACACAAGCGAGCTGGTGGTTATTCTATCTCTGCCTGTGAAGCCAGGAGCAGGGACAAGAAAGTTAAAAACTACTGGCCAACACTCCAAGATCAAAAGTCTAAAAATCCTACAATGGAACGCAGAGGGCATCCAAAAGAAAAAAAGAAGCTCTAAAAATATTTCTGCATGAGAAAGAAATTGATGTAGCCTGCATCCAAGAAACTCATTTGAACAGTAATCTACGTTTCTCCATTAGAGGCTACACCTGCATCAGACAAGATCGAGAAACCAGACCCAAGGGAGGAATCCTCACCCTCATTAAAAATGACATCCCTACCACAGACATAACTCTGCCCATCTTCTCAGAATCAGAAATAATGGGAACTAAGCTGATTCTCCCAGTTGGAAACATCAATTTATTTAACTGCTACTTCCCACCAGACAATGAAATAGAGATTGACCACATACAAATACCTGACCAAGAAGTATGTCTAATCTTAGGAGATATGAATAGTCAAACTTAAAGCTGGGGATACCCAGACCTCAATGCCAGAGGAGAGGAATTCGAAGAATGGCAAGCGGAGAACAGACTTATCCTGGATAAACCAACTTTTTTCTCAAGAGCTTGGCAACTGACAACATATCCAAAAAAAAAATGCAGAGAAGTTGAAGAGAAGTTGCAGACCAGCTAGCCCCCATTGATCACAGACCGATATTAATCATTACAGATACCTCTTTCAAAATATCAGAAAACTTCACCATCCCCAGATGGAACTACAAAAAAGCCAACTGGAACCTATTCTCAAAATTCACAGACTTCAATAAACTGCAAATCAAATCAGGTTAATAAGTCATACTCAGTTTTCTCCAAAGCAATCCTTATAGCAATTCATAGATGAGCAAGAAAAGATTATATCCCCAACTGGTCTGATCACCTACAAGAACTCCACAATGCCACTATTGAAGCCAGAAACACAGTAGAAAATATCCCTTGTATAGAAAATAACATAAATCTAAAAGCAGATAACGCAGTTTTCAGGAAAAATTACCTTTCTGCTATGAGGAAAAATTGGCATGAAAAAAACATAACTAAACTAAACTCTGGCGTATAGCCAAATGTCTCAACAAACCCCTGAAAGGCCATGAAGCAGCTTATGAGTTCATTAAATATTTCCAAAGCGTAGGACAATGACAAATCAATGAAAGCAGAAATAAAGATGTAAACTCAGAAATCCAAGAAAAAAAAATAAAGAAAACAACCCAGCTTACTCCTTGGGAATATCTCAAAATGAAAGAACTAGATGAAGCCTTAAAAGTCCTCAAACCAAAACAAGCAACCGGGCCCAGACAAAATATCAAATGACATGCTTCTTCACTTTGGTTTTCAAGCCAAAAGAAAACTGCAACACATATTTAATGCTAGCTGGAAATCAGGCAGAATCCCATACATATGGAAAAACGTCATTATGATCCCTATTCCAAAGCATGGCAAACCAAGAAATAAAATGGATAACTACAGCCCCATCAGCCTCACTAGCTGTACTTGCAAACTTATGGAAAGAGTGGTAAATAACAGACTCAACTGGATCATAGAGTCAAATAACCTACTCACTGAAGCCCAGGCTGGCTTTAGAAAAGGAAGATCCCCTTCATCACACAAGAAATAGAAGACGGCTTTCAAGAAAAGAAACCAACAACGGTTATGTGGGTTGACTTACAAAAAGCATTTGACAAAGTGTGAGAACAAGGTCTCTTACTCAAACTAATCCAGCATCACGCATCCGACAGAATGTACAACTGGATAAAGGAATATATAAATAATAGAAAAGCCTTAGTTTGCATGCAAGGACAAAGAAGCCACACAGTAGGTATTAAAATGGCGTCCTCCAAAGAGTAGTCCTATCCCCAACACTTTTCCTAATATTTATAAATGATCTAAATCAAAACCTACCAAGAAAAGTTAAAAGCAGCATGTATGAAGATGACCTTGCCTTAATTAGCACAGAAGAATATGTAGGAACATCAAAATTTCGATTACAAGACGCTCTCGATAAACTCAATAAGTGGTCCAAAGATTGGGGCATGTCCATCAACACAAAAAAGACAACATATACCGTACGCGTATTCTCACTGTCAACAAAACAACAAACAATAAAATTAACGCTAGATAATGAAGTTTTTTTAAAAAATGACAGCCCTGCATATCTTGGAGTCACTCATGACCCAAGACTAACCTGGAAAAAACAAATAGATAAAACACAGAGTAAAGGCATTCAGAGACTATCTCTCTTGAAAACAAATAGCTGGCACAGATTGGGGAGCTAATCACAACATACTGAAAAAGACCTATACCAGCTACGTCCGTAAGACCTGTATTAGAATATGGCGCCACAGCATGGGGCTCAGCAGTCCAAAACCAACCCAAGAAAAATAGACAAGGTTCAAAATATTGGTCTAAGGATAATGACAGGAGCAATGAAAACGACACCCATAAGAGCTATTGAGGAAACTGCTGCCCTGATCTCTCTGGATGAAAGAAGAGAAATACAAATCATTTCCCAATTCACCAAATTGGAAACCTTGGAGAGGCACCCACTCAGAGCAAAAAATCACCAAAACTGGCTCTAAATTGGAAACCTTGGAGAGGCACCCACTCAGAACAAAAAATAAACAAAACTGGCTCTAAAAACCGTCTCAAAAGGACCAATTTCATACAGGAATCTGTAAACCTAAAAAAGAAACACCAACTTGAAAAAATAACTCTGGAATCCTCGATACACCATATTGATTCTCCACCGTGGGACGAAATCCCTCTTCCTACTATAAGGGACCATATTGAAAACAAAAAGAAAATCTGACTACAGACCAACAGAGCTCAAGGAAATAGTGAACTGTTTTCTCCAAACCAATTATCCTAGCAATCAGTGGATCAGAGTTTACAACGATGGATCATCCCATAAATCCACCACACATGGAGGAGCTGGAATTCTCATCGAATGGCCAGATGGAGAAAAAATAGAAAAATCCATTGCAACTGGAGAGCTCTCTGACAGCCATGGAGCAGAAAGGAAACCACTAACACTAGCTGCTACAATGATAGCAAATCATCCAATTCCCCACACAATTAGATTGTCTTACTAACCGATGCGAAAACAACCCTCCAAAGCTTGCAAAACTCTGATTTCTCTTATATTAAAAATCTCAGAACAGCACTTACAAAGCTCAACAACAACAGAAAAAAAAACTGGCATTCAATGGGTACCAGCTCATATACAACTAGAAGGAAATGAGAAGGCTGGCACACTCGCCAAGAGTGGTAGAACTAACTCACAAATAAAACTCTGAACTCTATTCAGAAGAAATTAATTGCAAATAAAATAAATGAGAAATGGACGAGCTCACACCCAAATCACAAGAAAGATGATGCTTACTAAAAGCTATCCCGACAAGATCAACGTCTAATCTTTCGACTTAGGACCGGACAAAACAGAATGCGACAACACATGTAGATCTACCGGAAGTTCAAAATTGGAACCAGTGAAATCTGCCCATGTGGAGTGTCACCAGAGAATACCGACCACTGCGCTCCTTACCAAGAGGCCCGTATAAGACTCTGGCCCCCAAATCACTCCAATATAAAGAAAACTATATGGAGAGCTCCCTGATTTGGAAACCACTTTGCAGTTCATCTCATATATTGATCTAGTCATCTGAACCCTCCAACATAACAATGAGAACGAAGAAGAAGAAGATTTAATAGTAGTGCACCTGAATCTGTTCGGAACGAACAGAGCTAAGAAAGGGGAACTGTTGTAACTCCGCTCCCGCGCTGACACTGATGGTGCACATTAGAACACTGTTCAACACGAGTAGAAGACATAATATTGATTTAGATCCGGCTGAAGTGATCTGAAGGTTATCTTATGTGATACAGACGTTTCTTCAAAAAGAAGACGATTAAGTCCTAAGCGTCATGCATATTAACTCTTTCCCTCCTAACTGACGATGCCATCGTTGATTTCACTAGAATTTGGTAAATAATTACGGAGAGAAAGAGTTAAACAATGACTTAAATTCTGCCAAGACTCTGGTTTTCCTCAGACAACCTATTCGATGCTCTAATGGCACTAGGGAAGAACGAGCATTTTACAAATATGTTTTAGCATATGGGATGATTGATGTGCTTTTACCTTTGTGTCTGAGTAATTTATTAACAATTTTGTTTTTGAAGAATATGGTTCAGTGTTTTGTGCATAATTACTACTTTACTTTTTTGAGTCTTCTATCCTGTAGGCTTTTAAAATTTAGTAATTTTACTAAAGGTGTTACTCAAGTCAAATGTGAATCTTACTGCTCTGTTTCGTGTCTGTCCCAGTTTCTAAATGTTTTCTTGAGTTGAGGTGTCCCAGAGGATGCATATTCTATTATTGGCCTAACCAAGGTTAAATAACATTTTAGTTGTATGTTCTATTTTAAAATTTCTTTTGAAACCCTAATGCTTTGATTTATTGATAGTTTTATCAATATGGGGAGACTGAGCTGACTGGGACTAAGAATTCTGCTACCTGTGAACTGTATAGAGGAACCTGGAGCAATATTGGGAAGTGTGTTGGTGGTCTGTACTAATTGTTTAGGTAGAAATTGACTCCCTGTGACTTGATAGCTGAAGTTCATGTCTTGCTGTGCATTTTATAACTGTACATGCTGTGACAAAAATAAAATTTCGCCCACTTAAGGTATCACTCGGTCTAGGCCTTTAACTAATTTATTTTTTTTTGATCTTACTTTATCACTTCAGCTTAGCCCTTATGACTATCTAAAGCTATTACCTCCACCCCCTTTTTTCCTCTAGGCATCCGTGTCACGATGTAATTTCTTAATCTGACACCCGTCTAGCACATTCTTTATCGACAAGGTTAAACACGCCTCTAAATATCTTGACCTAACATCCTGCCGCACCCCCTTTCAGGGAACGGGTCAATTCAAATGGACCCTCTTCAAACTGACACCTAGATAACGTCGTGGTCATCGGACCATCTTGGAAAATCGCGAGTTGACCATATTTGCCTGTGGACGGGCAGTCTAGACGCGAGGCGACCCATATTTGCTTATCTTATCAATACACGAGGTCAAGCGGAAACTCTTTGTCTAGACAAATCAGGCAATCTGTCACATTGGAAAGCATGTCTGTCCCCTTTAGCCCCACCTCCTCACCCACGTGGGAAGTAGAAATATAATTTCCTATTTCTTGTCATTCTCATTCTGGAGAGCGGAGAGCGAAGACATGTTTCTGCCTGAGCTTGCTTATTCATTTACTATATCAATTTCACATTCCTTTTCCTTACTATTGGACTGGTGGTAAGCTGTTATATGGTTTGTGTTTAATGGCCTCTTACTATGTGTATTTATATGTTTGTGCATCTATTTAGTGCATTATATTTGTGTACATATTTGTGTAATTCTTATCTTGGAGTATGTAAGTAGTCGCTTTATGTATTACATTTTATTATCATGACTTGTACGACAAAATAGTCAAAGTCATCCATTTTATCTGGACTAGAATTTATAACAATTCTTGCCACATGTATTTAGCTCTTTAGCTACTATTAATTTACCGCTCGCCACGAGCCCATTACTATTATTGAGAAATTCCTTGACCGGGAACTATCATAATATTTATGTAACATGTCTTATTACCAAGTATATTTTACGCTCGTTCCGTGACAAGGAATGCCGTAATTATTTATGTACTATATTCCGTTTATCGGCCTGCCGGCCAGATTATATTACTTAGGTAAAACCATGTATACATTATTTTATTTACATTATCTTATCATTATCTTATCTCGGTTGATCGCCTTGATTTTAAATGGCGCACTGACCCTGCGCTCAGAATAGACATGAATTATTTCCCCTTGTATTTAATTTCAACTTCTAGAGATTACGTTCCTTGAACGAGCCCTGTCTCCATTCAAGCGTGCTCTATTGTTCGGGCCCAACGGCCAAATGTAAACAATAGCGACTTGGTCACTAACCATCAGCCATTCCTCCCCCCCCTTCCCCTTTCATCACTCTGTCCAAGCGGCTCGTAATGATATCACCGCGACAAGGTGCATCTTACAATTTAACGCTACTTGTAGTCTCCCTTGACGAAATACAATTTCTACTATTTCAATTAATACCATGTATTAGCTCCCTTGGATAACTGTGAAACTAAGTTATAGTTTCTTTACATCATTATTACTTTACTATGTGTTATCGCCCTTGTGGGACTTCACTATTGTTGTCATTATTGTCTCCCCTGATGAGATGTAATATTTATTGGATTAACTCCCCTTATTATTATGAAACTAGATTATGGTTTCTATTTAATCATTCTGAAGATGTCCTTCATGAAAAGGCGTCTACCTCCCAGTGTCATCATTGTGGCTAAGTCGATCTACGAATCTCGTTGCAGCTTTTATTACAGGCTACTTCTAATAGAAGCCCTAACTTTGTAACGCGGATACCAGTCTGCTGACACCAGATCTGGAGATACCAGCCTTACTCACTAATCAGAAGAGTCCGACCAACAACCGCATGCCAGAAGGTCCGCCCCTGCAGCTACGTATAGTTGGACTGTCCCGTGCGCTAGGACCGATTAAGCCAGGGCACCCACAGACAACTCAGCATCAGTCACGCCGATCTCGCCAGAGCAGCATAGGACTCAAAGCTAAGCAACAAAGCCCAATGACATTCAGACCATTTGTTTCTCATTTCTTATGATGATAGTCCCATTTATGTAAATAATTAGGCCCCGCCCTAACACTGTACGGCTTTTTACCTTTTACCTACTTTATTATTATTATTAAACTGTACATATGTGTTATATAAAAAGTATTTGTTGCCTGCCTTCATAACACTGTGCCTGTAGTCCTTATGTGCAAGTTAAGGTCCTCAAGATATCTAATTCCCCTAGACACCTAAACGGCCACCATCATCGACCTACTTGTCACACATGCAAATAAATATATTTTGTCTATTATTACATTTCTTTCATCGAGTGCTTGCCATACATTTACTGCAATATAAAAAACATAATAAAAAACGCCATATATGCATTAAAAATAAAGCTTTTGTTTTTATTGAAAGCAGATCAATATATTAGGCCTAAGCATAACTACAAATGTTTCATTGCAACAATCCGATGTTCTGAAAAACATGTTTCTTTAATAGATTAGATTGATCAGTCAATTTGGTAGGAATGGTAGGAAGTAGTTTTCATAAACATTTTTTTTTTCTCATTTCATTATTTCTGGATGTTCAGCTTTCATCTTCAACAAGAAAACACACTGAAATAACTAATAACATGTTAACCAAATAGTGTTTTTTAGCACTCTTAATCTCTATTTTATATAATTTATCAAGATTTTTCTCCATGACAAACAGGCAACATTTCTAACTGGTAAGCAAACAAAGTAAACAATCTGCTAATTGCTATATGTTACAATGGAATTTTGAAAATATAATTTGAAGACATTTTAACAATAAATGCCAGAGTTAAAACCTTTTGAGATATGTACATATAGATGTTCAAACACAAACACAAAGAGATAGAAATACTGTGTCATAATACTGACATGGAGCTCCACACCATTTCCTTGGACTCATTGAAAATAAATAAACCCAGACTTTGGCTGTATATCGTCCAAGTTGGGAGAAAATACAAATGCAGAATAAGATAAATAATAGATTGCCAAGAAATGTTTACAAATCTGTTTGCACACTTGCAGAAATAGTCCTTAAATGTCATGGTAAAACATTGCAAAAAAACCCAGCAAATATCTGCCATGAGAATACAGTACTTTGCACATTGTTTATAAATATAAATAAAAAGTATTTTTTTTTATACAAATTTGTATCATGAAATCTTTTGTACATGATTAGATGCCAGGGACTTTTTTCATCAAATCTACTAAAGGAAGCATTCTTATTTATTTTGCTATTTAAAGAAAATACGTATAAAAAATATTCTTAATTACATATATTAAGTGTATGTTTTTTTTTACAACGCCCTTCCTGTAACATATTTAATGATTCAAATTATTTAAGTTATAAAAACACTTTATTTACTAGCCTACCAAACATTGCTATTAACAAACATCAACAGATGTGAAATATGATTTGGTAATTTATAAACAAAAATATCATTGAAAAATATTATTTTAACCCTGCTGGTTAATCCAATGTATAATCAACTAGACTTTAAAATATTTCAATAAAATGCCTTTAGATCAAGACTGAGAAGACATGCCAAAATTTCCTGAACATTAATTGATTAAACTCTTGAATGAACATAGAATTAATCAAAGCCATATAGTCTGTTTAAGATAAATATTTTTTTTAGCGTTCTAGCCAAATAAAATTATTTTTTTTATATTTTGAAAAATTTTAATGGTTAAACTAGATTTGAGTTTTCCCAATGCGGCCAACAAGCTAGTAATTCTTTCCCCAGGATATACATCAACCACTGTCAAATTTATAGGAAAATCATTGCCGTTTTTGAGATCTGTGTCCTCCCACATTTTTTAGCCTAGCATGAAGGTTTTAGTTTCCATGAAGGTGCTAGTTGAATAGAAGTATTTAAAAAAATATTTTTATATGTATTTTCATTTAAAAACACAAGTAATACTGAAAATATGTCAGCAAAAATATTGCGCTTGCAAACAAGTAAAAATATTTTAAATGCATTATACAAAAAAGGTATAATATTTGTACAAAGTTTTTCTATTTACAAGAAAACAAATGAAAACAATACATTTAACATTTGAATTCACATTTGAAAATAAATCAACAAGAAAAATAGTGTACAGCATTTACATATGTCAAATATTTGTTTATTTCAATAGATTTATTTTATTTAAAAAAACAAACTATGAAGCTATGTTTTAGACTTTAATTGAACTTAAAGAAATTTAATAAAGAGGATCAAGAAACTGGAATGATAAAAAAAAATATTTATAGAATAAAATAATTAATTTTAATAGTTTTCAAGTACACAATTGACATATGTAAATATGATAGCACTGAAAAAAAATAATTAAAGAAATGTTTAGATCTCAAACAGCAAATGTCAAAGTACACTAAATACAAAGTATCTATATTGAGCAAAAAACATTAAGCATGCTAAGATACAGTTGACTCTTTTAAGACACACATTCAGTAATCCAGCCCATTGCTGATATAAATTCATGTAATTTATGTATACTGTAGTATAGCCTATATATATATATATATATATATATATATATATATTTAGAATGAAGTCGGGCTTAAATTTTCATTTAGTACACTATGTAAAAGCTGAAATCATATTTTATATTTCTATATCAATAACTTTCTTCTTTCTTCCTTTTTTTTTGTTTTTGTTTTATCCCCATGAAAGTTCAACAAATTATTTTGTAACATCATAAATAGAATTTTCTTGACATAGTTACATTTTTTGAAGTACAGCTAATCTTTGGTAACCAACATTTTCAGTAATCCAGCACTGCAACAGTTCTGTAGCTGTTGGACTAACAAGAGTCAACTGTATTTTTGAAAAAGAGAAATAAAAAAACACTATATACATCTGAATTATAATCTCTTCACACCCCACTCACTGTAGAGTACTTCAATATTGTATTAGACTTAAAATTGAACTTAAAGTAATATACTACAAGAGGTTGAGAAACTGGAATAAAACAAGTTTGATCTAAAAGAAAGAATGAATAGTTTTCTGTCAAACAAGAATTGAATTATTTTTTTTTAAAGAATGAATTGCTTCATGCTTGTATCTATTGAATGAGCTTGAAATTATCTATAAATTAAGGTCAGCTAAAATCAGACCACACTTTTTACTGAATACAGATTTTAAAGCTGATTATCTATGGCATATACATCAGATTTTTTTTAAGAATATAAAATGGCAATAATCTGTAGGAATGAAATACGTCCAGATCAACAAACTTGGGCAAAGCCTCTCAGCCTCTACATGCCACCAGTAGGGAAGCAAAACAGAACACCTGCTGAGGTGCCTAAAAACCAAGACCCTTGCACTTGAGGGAATGTTAGAAAGCCCCTAATAAACATGCCACTAATACACACTGTGTCTCAAGGGGCTCATACAATATCAATGTGAAACCCAAAGTCAAAACACTTGCAATGGAGGTAAAAAAAAACATTGAACAAGCAAATAATCAAGTGAAAATATTTTAAAAGGCACAAGTAAAATATGTAATATTTGTAAAAATATTTTTTACACAATGGAAAAAAATAATAATATACACTATTTTACATTTAAAAATCTCTCCAAAAAAAAGTTCACCAATGTACAACAGTACAGTTAAATTTTGAAAGGTTAAGAAAGAACTTTATGCATAGGTCTTTAGTTACAAATGTGTGCCTGAAATACAACAAAAACTTTTTTTTTTAATAATAAAAATAATTTTCATCAAACAAGATTGACCTAAAATAATTGAAAGAATATATTCTTCATGCTGTTACAAACTTGAGATGCTTACTAGTAAGTCAAAGTGACTAAACTAGAACCAAATCACACTTTTATTTTTGATATAGATATTCAAGATAGTGTGACCTATGCAGATTAAAATTATAACAAAATTAAAATAATATCTACAAATTATTGTAGACATTTATGTATTTGTAGCTAACACATTAACAGATAAATAGATAAAGAAAAAAACAACAACAAATGTACAATCTTAATATGCCTGATTTTGTTGGTCTTAATTAAGTTATCAAAATTGCAACTAAAGTAACTTTTATTTAATAATAAAATCTGTATTGTACAATATGTTTGATTAAATATCTTTACTATATCTTTTGTTATGAATATATTAACTATTATATCTTTTCATTAAATGTTATGGGCTAATTAAAAATAATACCTTCTTTTCTTTATGTAATTTAATTCTATATAATATCATCATCTTTGATGTTATGGCTTTATTCTTATTACTTTTTACTGATCTTATGGCCTTATTCACCCAATAACACCTAGTTCCAATTTGAAAATGCCCTATATTGCTTAACAAAGAGAGACAAAGCATCCAACCCAATAGTTTAACTGGATATTACCTGTTACCTTACTTCTAAATGATGATAGGATCATTAAAATACACTACTACAAAAACACATTCTCTTTATAAAGTGTTTTATGAATTAAAGAACATGTTTCTTTCTGTAACACTTTTTCTTTCCAACTTAAAGTCATTATAGATGCAATGTTTTCATCCCAGACAGTCACATCAGCCAATTGGCTGAACTAGTCTGAGAGATCAAGAGGAAAAAGGAAAGTCAAATGTACACGCTAAAAAGTAGACTTATAAACCTGCAAGATGATTGCTGAACTGTTTTGTAACTAAAAGTTTCAAGATTTGTTTTGAAAATTATCTCAAAATATGTTTTTCTTATATTTTTTTTAGTTCTTCAAGTAACTGTGTTCTGTATTTTGTGAAAAAGATTACCCAATAACTACTATTTCTATTATTTCAAAAAAGTTGTTTTGAACTCTTAAACTAAGGGAGCACAGTCTAAACAAACAAAACTTAAACAACTATTTAATATAATAAAAATAAAACAAACAAAAACAGGTAACTATGTCTAGCCCAGTTTAAAAAATATATACTTATAATACCTTAATAACAAAAAAAAAACAAAAAAAACTTTTGAAAATACTAATTTTTCTGGGCAGACATATTGCTATAACAATACTTATGTTTAAACAATTTTCAGAAAGAAAAAAAAAAAAGAGCTCGATAACTCTAAACATTCAGTATGCACTAAAAGAAAAGTTTCTCTTCTCTGTTCCAGAAATGAGTTCTCTTTAAATAAAAGTTAAAACTGCTGTTGACTTCCACATCATGACATGAGGAGCTCTCTTTGTATAAAAGTTAAACAAAAGAGCTGGTAATTTCCTATCACAGTCTACTTACTGTCAACACTGCTTTCTAAAGCAATAGTAGTTATTGGGTGAAAAGATAAGAAAAAATTTCAAGGAAAGTGTACAGGATTTTGTCCATAAATTAAAATTCCTTCTCAGATGTCTTGTTGCTTATCTGTAGGTGCCAATGAAAGAGCCATCCTCATTAAACTGGGTCGCCGCATCATTCGAATATTCGCTAAGGCTGTTATCCTCAGCATCAAATTCCATGTTAGCCGATACGAGGTTAGAGTCAGGTCTTAAGTCAGGATCTTCAGAGCATCCGCTGTGAATACAATTTGAAGTAGACACATATAGAAATACTAGTACATAAAAAAAAAAATTACTGCATCTTCATGCAAAGACAAAATAAAAGTATTAGATGTGTCTTATAGACTTTTTTTTTTCCATCTAAAATTTTCTAATTTTTGAAAACATTTCTAGTCTTTTGTTTCTTATTCAACAAAAAAAGAATATATAGGCTATGGTGGCAGAATATAGGTCATGGTGGTAGTTGTTGTAATGAATGTTCAATAGCTCAAGCAACCAGGTACAAAGTTAAAAGTTTTCAAAACTGAGATTAATTTCATCCTCCTCCTAACACATTTAGATGTGTCTCTATTTTCTATTTGTCTTATTGTATTAAAAGTATGTAATTCTTAACTTGTCATGTCTATCAATACAATTTAATAATTGTAATTCTTAGCTTTCAGTAACATAATTATTTCTTTTACAAATGTACAATAAATGGTGTTATAATTTATGTCAACAAAAACACTTAGGGCCTTCAAATATTGCTAGATGGATAAAACACATCAAGGGTAAATTGCTTGTATGACTGGTTACTAAATAAGTCCAATAATAAAAAAAAAGATATTTACTTTATTACATTCATAATAGCCAGAAGGAAAAGCTATAAAGCTATTTAACAATTGTCTTTACAAAAAAAAGTACTCAAAATGATATAATTATGAAATTACTTTAAATATCTCTAGTATTAGAGCTTCAACATAATAGATGTTGGCAATGTCTGCTGATAGTCAAAAGGACAAATAATAAATGAGGAAAAGACTAAACTGTTCCAATCAAGACTGCACTGCATTGCTCCATTATTTTTTTGAAACTTAAGTCCTTTCAAGTCTGCATTGAAAGGCTTTTCTATGTTTTGTATAAAATATTTTGGTTAACTGTGAGGAGTGAATAGAATATGTGCTGATAGTCATCTGTATTAATCTTTAATTTTGTAGAAACATCCAAAATATGTCAAACAATTTTAAGCCATGTTTTGCTCATTAAACCATCAAAGACTATCTATTCTTGTGCTCATTAAACCATCAAAGACTATCTATTCTTGTGCCCATTAAACCATCAAAGACTATCTATTCTTGTGCTCATTAAACCATCAAAGACTATCTATTCTTGTGCTCATTAAACCTTCAAAGACTATCTATTCTTGTGCCCATTAAACCTTCAAAGACTATCTATTCCTCTACGCAGCCAAAACCTAAATGGGATGCTTGATAATAATGTAATAATAAAAACCCAACCTTCAAAAAGAGTTCTGTTTATTTGTAGGCTTCTCAGGTCAATATCCAAATATTTAATAAACTCTATGTTGTTTTTCTTTAGCTTTGCTGTGATTTCGAAAAGAAATTAGTTTATCCTGTTAAGAATTAACTTAGTTAAGTTATATTTTTTTAACAAATTCAAATTCCCCCATCGAGAAGGGCATTATACAAAAAAGTGTAGATCTTATC
Source organism: Biomphalaria straminea (assembly GCA_021533235.1). NCBI lineage: Eukaryota > Metazoa > Mollusca > Gastropoda > Planorbidae > Biomphalaria > Biomphalaria straminea. The sequence continues at coordinate 1,546,546 of JADKLZ010084329.1, forward strand.
TATATATTCCCATCCATGCGGGAGACCACAAAAAAGTCCTGGAAAGATAACTCTTTTATTTCTGCAAGTCAAACTAAAATTACCCCACAAAACTTTGGAGGCGAAAGAGAGCACGGCTCAGAAAAACAAAGGGGGCAGGGGTAACCCTATATCCACTGGCGGATCCAGGGGAGGGGCAGTAGGTGCGATCGCCCCCCCTCACTTGGCCAAAACAAGTTGTGGACGGTCGGGTTTTAGTAAACGAATCACACAATTTTATTGGTTTTGTTAATAATTTATATTAATTATTTATATTTTAACCTATTTTTAGATTATTTGGCCCCCCCCCTCTAGTATGTTGGCCGATTTGGTGGATGGGGAGGTGTAATGTTTCTCTTTATATATTCTATATTTGACCTGCATTCACAGGTCGTTACGGATGGCTGTGCGCTGGACTGTCAAACCCTGCCCACTCCCATCCCCCTTCATCTTGCGGGAGGTTTGGACTAAAAAGTAAACTATCTTAAACTCTGAAGGAACATCCGAAACATGTAAAACATTTTACAAACAAAACATTTTACAAACACTAAATAGCAGGGCAGGACTTAAGCATTGTGGGGTCCCTATTCGAAATATTTTGTGGAGCCAAGTTTGGGTAGGGAAGCGGACAAAAAGTGAAATTTAATAATTTGTATTAGAAAATAAAATTGGTCTATGCATTTTATTCATTCTTTACTATGTACAGAATTACTTTACGAGCCTTGCGTGTAGCAAAGTCATACAGTATATCATAATAATTCTGTTTCCTACATAGATCCTGCTAAATAGCAAGAATTACCATTTTCCATGTTGAATGACACCCCAAAATGACAATTTTTTTCTATTTATTTCAGTATATTTTAAGGACTTTTTCATATACTTTGCGATTTCAGGAGATTTCCAGGAGCTCCTGGTAAATCAACGGGAAATCTATTTTAAGTTATAAAATGGTTTAATTTAATAATTTATGCACCTTCAATTAGCGTGGGCCCTATGACAGTGGGATCCTTTGAAAGTGGGGGCCCTTTGTGGTCACATAGGTTTCAGGGGCATAATTTGTATTAGAAAATAAAATTGTTTCTTAACATGGAAAATAGCGGCATATTCTCCACCATCTCTTAAACTGTCATACATATCTGCATCAAATTTTGTACACAGGTTCCTTTGACCTTTGCTAACTAAGAAATTTTGTCTGATTCAAAACCTGACGAATTATATTTATAGGTGAGTAAATCAGTCAGGGCCCTTTAAGAATATAATATAGATTATATTTAGGCATTACAAACAAAATGCTATTTTTTAAAAGGCTAGTTAATGTATAGCAAATTTTTTTGGTTTATCGATAGTCCCGGGTTCAAACCCTGGCTGCTCCTGTCCCCCGTCATCCTGTGAGAGGTTTGGACTGGGAAGTAAATTATCTTTGAAGGAAGATGTAGAACATTTAACAAACATTTTACAAAGAAAGGTGTTTATGGTTGTATTATATTATGATTGTCATCCCTATTACCCTTTATGTATTTAAAACTTAAAATTGTATAAACCCGGTATCCAATAATTATAATGTAATTGTTTTTTTAAATAATAATAATATTCATAAAGATATTTGTAATATAAAAACCACACAAGAAAAGTGTTTTAAAATCATATATTTTACATTGTGTAGCACCAATCAGCAATCATCTACTGAAGGTAAAATATACTTATACTCTCTCTCTTTTATGACCTTTTGACCAAATAAAGATTAGCTCTTAACAAGCCTTATTCTGACATGTTAGATGCGAAATCCATGAAGAAACAAACTCTATGGGCTCCATGAATTAAGTAAATCCACAGGAATTTTTGTTCTTTACACTTATACTAGGTCAATTGCATATCTGTCAACTTACACCCAACAATACTTGAACAAAGGTACAGAAAGGTGAAACCTTTTCAAAGATATGTTTTTATTTTCCCTAGATTTTAAAGTATCATGAATTTATTTGTTTATATCAATAGTCGCCCCTAGTTTTGTTTATATCTGTGTCTTAACCTTTACTATGTGTGTAGTTATTTTTTGTCCTTCAGTGTAATAAAGCTTTAGATGTTAACACAGTTTTTGTTATATTTAAGTACCACACAAAGCTCATTAGTTATTGCAGTAATACCCTTCCCTTCTTTGTCCACCCTCTCAGCTGAGCAGGATAGTTGGCCCATTCTCTCCTGGATATTCAAAATAGCTATAATATGTACACTGTATATGCTTGTACTTAGCTCTTGCACTTAAATCAAGCCCTCTTTTTGTATTTAATCAAAAGGTTTGTTTTTAACTGCACTACCGTGCTCTAAGTTAGAGACCTTTAACTCTCGTCTTGAGCTATGTAACTCTCGTCTTGAGCTATGTAACTCTCGTCTTGAGCTATGTAACTCTCGAAGGCCAATGAAACAGTGCAGTGTTGATAAGTTGGTAATCTATGTTTCCCAATGTCCCCCTCTCTTGCTTACTTCACATTAAGAGCCAGGAATAGCATATTTGATATATGATCTGAGCTTATATTGTTACAGGAATGCATGAGATGCCAGTAACATTCTTTAAACAAAAAAGTAAAAAATGAAATAGGTAAGGTAATTAAGCTGTAACTGATTGAATAATACAGTGTTTTAATGCAAAATAACAAAACCTTTCTTTTCAAGTATTATTGGATTTCAATTATTGGATTGTATATAAATTGACTTACGGTCTGGAATATTCAGAGAATCTACATGTTTTTAATTCATTTTCAGGATCCAACCCAGCTTTCCGATCCCTCTTGTCAACTGAAATGCAAATACAATTTTTTATTTTTAAAAATGTTGAGAAAAAAGTGAAAGAATATTTATTTAATTTACATTTTATGAGGACTTCAGTGAATAACATAGCTAATCTTAATAATAGAATGATAAATAGCAGAGTCATATTTTGTAGTAAATAAAAACAAAATAATCTTTTTATAGATTATCATGTTTAAGAAATTCAGTATTTATTTACATTACATTATTAATTATGTACAATTCTTCGTCCTGACCATTCAACCATAATCACTAATTCTTCCACTTGCTGTGGATGATAAAATGCACAAATTTAGCCTAAAAACTGAAACCTAGGACAACTAAGTCATTTTCAAGATCGAAACCACAGAGGTCAAATTTACCAAATATGAATTTTTATTCAAAATTACTACTAACTATTGTTATAACCCTATTGACGGTGCTAAGGGGTTAACTGTGTGTGATCAGCTGACATTTGTGACACAGGCCAGTAAGACAGTTTAGCGTGCCATATCGAAGGGCTAGGCATGAACTTTGATAGCAAATATGACCACTGTTATGGTCATCTGATCATAGGCCTGCGTAGACCAGAGACAGTGTGTAAGAAAGTGGCAGTTCAAGATAGGACACGGCTCCTACTGGGACTGTGAGTCTGGCTATGAAGTCTGTCCTGGTTGAGTCCTGAAGTGAATGTACGAGTCCAGGAAGAGATAGAGACAGTAGAGTTTATTAGTTTAGTACGGTGATGTACAGTCTAGCATTTTCAGTGTAGATGTATAGCCAATGTTATCTATCCATTTATTAAAGTACCAGATTAACCAGAGCTTTTGTTGTCAAGTTCTTGATGTGTTGTGTGTTTAGAAGTGTTTACATAACACCTGAGTAGGAGAGAGAGAGAAGCGTAACACTATGTATTTGACAGGCGAAATTTTAATGTCATAAGTACAAAACAGTAATACCTTCCACTTAAGCACTTACAAGCACAATTTTGGTGTGTAACTTTCTTTCCAATTTGCTATTTAAAAAAGGAAGTGCAAATTTTGTGATGTGCCCATTTAAAAAAACAACAACATATTTGGTAGAACAGTTCTAGATCATTATCTACAAGTTGTCCTCTATTTTAAAGCACAAATTAAAAGTCCTACAAATTGTCAGTGAATATAGGAGCTTATTAAAAATGTTAGTATGTTTGTGTGTATTTTTTTTTATTTTTTTTTTGGGGGGGGGGGGGGAGGTTATAATATGTTTTTTTTTTATAGACTGGTTATTCTAAATAAGGTGCCACTCTAGATCTATTGAGAAATTAAAATGTAAATAGTATACTAAGTTGGGAATAGAGAAATCATTGTAATATTGGTTAGACACTGAATTTTTAAGGGCCAAAAAGTGTACTGTTGGGAGAGGGGCATTTCATTAAAAATTGTGCATGTGGTTTGGGGGCATTGAAATGCAGGTAGTTAAAAAGAACTTTTTAGAGGTTGCAGGTGTAGAATGAAAGAGACACAAACAAAAAAAAGAATGAGTGGACTAGAAAGTTGTGTTTATGGTGGGACAGCATTGTAATGCAGGCTATTTTATTGAGTGGTTTAAAAATGTTACAGGAGGCAAAATAAACATATATACAGTGACAATGCTTGTTATCAAGGCTCTCTGCAAACTACTCAAAACAACACTACCAACTTAAATATCTTGACAACTCAGGGCTTCAAAATAGGCCTAATGTAACAGTTTAATGGCCAATATGTACTGCTGTGTAAATCTGAACCACCACATCAACTCTGTACTGTTGAAGCATACTGAATAGTAGATTGGAATGTTGTGACTGATCCCACTCTGATATCTTTGCTCTTTATACGGGGTCCCTAACAGGCTTCTAGAACCCATGGAACATCACTCACTCACTCAAGAACACACTGCTCTTTGCAGCACTTACACATTGGTTATTTTATCTTGCCACCTTATTTTAAATATTCAACTCAAGCTTTGGAGGTGGAAGATATGCAGCTTTTTTTTTTCCTGCCAAAAAAGGGTTGACCCTGTTTCACTTTTGTGAATCTAGTAGTGAAATTAAATTGTGTAGTTTATTTTTAATGTGTTCAATATTTTCATGATTCCAAGTTAAGGAATAAAATCATTTGATTTCATTAAAAGCATTTCTGCTCTGCTTCTTCCTTTGAATAAGTATCTCCAGCAATAGGGTGAAGTTTGAATCTTCAGACATAGAGTTTAGTTCTGGAAGAATAAATCAACAAATTTCAACCCCACAATGTTACCTTATCACCATCTTTTCCTACAAGTCACAGTAGATTGTTTTTTTCAAAATTCAATATCATCAATAATAAAATGAGCATAAGCTCAAACTAATAGTCGTGATGTTTTAAATTCATACTCATAAACTAACTGGACTTACAAAGTAAAAACAGACACATTATAGATGTAAGTTTTGAAGGTGTTAATTATTATGTTGCTGAAAAGAATATGACAGACTAGTTGGAGGGAAAAGAGAGACTATGACATGAAAGCACTACAAAGAAAGATAAGATATCGTAAGTTACAAAAAGGACAAAGTGTTACTGTCAGATAGAGTAATGACATAAGAGAGTGATAGACAGGACTGAATTAGATTAGCTAGAGATCTAGATCTATTTACATCTTAACTCTACATCTAGACTTAGGCCAAGGTAAATTTGTGGTGCCTGACATTGTAAAATGCAATACTCAATACTAGAAGTAGATTGTAGATAAAATATCCAGATTTATAGTCCAGATTCTATAAAAGTCTAGTGAGTTAGAACTAAACAATCAGTTAATTCCCAGTCAGATAGTTGACTTGAAATAAACTGACACACACATTTGAAAGGAACTCTGCTTTATTTTAGCAAGATCTAGTTGAAAAAACACAATATTATCTCATGGTAAATCTAATAATTAAGAGAAGTCCATTTCCAGATATTTACACTGACCTAGAAATATGATTACCAACAACATGTTTGTTTGTTTGCTTGTTTGTTTTATTTGATTGGGTTTTGTTTTTGCTTTTTCAAGGGAAATGCATTTTTAAATGATAAATCATACTCTGTGTATTTTGGATTCAATTTGCACACAAAATATGGAAGATGCATACGTGCAAGTAACTCTGCATTACAAAAAAAAGAGATCAATCCTTTGACATGCCACTAGGCCTATATGATTTATTTCTAGCATCGCATTTGTGTTAGCATGGCTTGCAGTATTTTGACAGTGTTTACTCCACGATTTAGAAGAAGAGAAAATGAAATATAATAATTCATGATAAATATATACTGAACATTAAGACTTTGAAAGAAAAAAACATTAAAAAAATATATATATACCAGAGAAATAAGAGCATGGTAAGGAAAAACTGGAGAAACAGTCTAAAATCTTACCATTGTAGTCTCCTTTTCTCTGTCTGCGCCAGACAATGATGAGCGTACTCATTATTGCCCCAATGAAGGTCAAAATCCCAATTACCAAGCCTATAATCCAATAGTTAGTTCCAAGTTGTGCTGAGTTATAAAACAAAATTATTTCTTTTAGTAAAGTACTAACACACCAAAGCTCAAAGAAACAGTTACTGGTATTTATTGGGAATTATCAAGTTTTTTAATCCATCTCACAGACATTCAGCTTTATGACATTATTCCTGACAGGCATCTTAAAACACTTCAAATTTCTACTTCATTTATCTTAAAATAAAAAAAAAAGGGAATCCAAATAATTATACACATAAAGATTATTATTATTATTATTATTATTATTACTAGATGTAGACATATCTAACTAAGACACACCTGGACATACCTAGCTAAAAATATGAAGATACATTTAGCTAAAACATACCTGGACATTACTAGCTAAAACATATCTAGACATACCTAGCAAAAAGATATCAGGACATACTTAGCTAAAACATATCAAGACATATCTAGCAAA
>JADKLZ010084329.1:1566509-1579521 GCA_021533235.1 Biomphalaria straminea
GGGGGGGGGGGTAAAAAAAGTAAAAATGAATATGAAGAGATCTATATACTTATAATTCTAACACATTTGTTTACTGTTTTTGTTTGCTTACATTTATTACATTTGTAAGTTACCACTCACTGACTGATTTTTTGCAGGAGGGTGCAAGAAGTCACCTAAGGCTTAAAGTCGTATTTTCAACTTTTTTTTATTACAAAGAATATGAAACAAAAGAACTGCTGCCCCCTCGCCACCTATACCTATTATGTGATATTAAGTTCACTGAAAATACTTGTTTAATGAAAAAAGTAAACAATAACATGTGAAAAAACTATTTACTGTATTAGTTTGTAAGTTTATCTGTGTGGCCCGTGCATGCCAACGGTCGATCAAACAAAAAATGCAAACGCTGCCAAAACTGTCAATAACTTTACTTCTGAATTGCTTCTCGTCACAATGGACAAGCCGGCATTGAATGCTTATCTGGCAGTTCTGATATTCTTCATGTTTCAGCCTTTGAATCATTATAGTTTGTACACAAAACAGGCTGAATGAGCACAATTATTGTTTGAAAAATGAGACGTAAATGAAGAAAAAAACTAATGAATCAATATACAGAATGTAAAACACAGTGTTCTGTAATAATTCCAAAATCCAAACATGTGGTTTTTGCTCGGTTTGTCTGTCTGTTGACTGCAAATTCTAATCAGAACCAATTCAATACTAAGTTTGTCTTCCACGCGCCTCCTCTTCCTCAAAATGCTATCCCTGAAGTGTTCCTCTGTATGGTCAAGTTGGTTTTTAATTATGTCATTAATGTGACTGCTGATATGCTGTTGAGCGCCATTAATGCTAAGATGAACAGACTGCAACATCATGGAAACTAGTTCAAGAAAAGTTGAACAATTAATGACAAATAAATGACAAATCAGAAACACAAAAGAAGCAGACACTATGCACATAAGCAGTTTGTCTGTTTTCACTAACAGTCGTTATTCTAAAATAAGCCAAACAAAGATCTTCTCAAAGTTGTATTTTAAAGCGCGAATGAATTCGGATTTCTCAGTCCATTATGTCTCCTACAAAAGAGGTAAATTTAGCACCAACGCTCTCACCTGGGACTGTTATGGAAGAAATAAATTCTTCTTGACACCAACAGCATTATGTATAAATATCTGAAACGTAATGCAGGTCAATGATAACAAATTTTAGTCTGCGGGACGCACAACGGAATATTTTTCAAAAAATACATGCCTGAACACAGTTCTGAATGCTACCTTTACAGGGCAGCCATCCTACCCTTGGCTGAGTAGTTAGTCCATGTTTAAAATGTACATAATGTATTCGCTGACAGTAATGTTAGACATAGTTTCTCTGGACAACAGGGATAAAACCAATGAAACCTTCTTGAATACAATTGCCATCAACAAATACAACACTCAAACACATCTATTCTGTTTGGCACCTGAGATATTTGCATTTTTATTTATCGAAATACCAAGAAAATGCAGTTAATTCATGCTGCGGTTGCTGCTCGTATATTTTGGTTTCTTGCTGCTGCCAGTTCTCCGTCAATTCAAATCAACGTTTTGATTCAAATGATGGGAGTGGATAACTTTCTTATAATCATAAACTGATGGACATGTTTAATGTATATTCTGGTATTTTATCGAGCGCTAGCACAAACCGCAACTCAGCAAGACGTTGATAAATTTACATAGAGATGACCGCACTCATACAGGTAAAAAAGGTTTCAATATTTTCAGAAAGAATATCAGAATGAAATTCTATCAAAGACAGAGAAGAATGGAGAAAGAAGGTTGACCAATCTTGTGGAAGGTTGACCGATCTTGTGTGGTGCCTCCAGTATACCAGTAGTTTTTAAAGTATTTAAATTTAAAGTAGGAGCATAGGCATTTATCAAAGTTACATGTGCAATAGATGTGTTAAGGCGTAGTGATAGAAATCTTTCAGAACCGTTACACTTCAGCTCTACTGTGTTCAGCAGTGTGTTATTAACTGTGAAATCAATGCCATGCTCTCTTACTTACTTGCCTTGCCAGAAGAAGGTATAGTCTTTCTCTTTGATTGAACATATGTAGCAGCAATGGAAAGTGGAATTTTATTTTTGCATAATTTTGTTGTAAAGTACTCATAATGTTAAAATAATTGTCCAACATTACACTGTTTCATGTCTCTACATTAAAATTCATTTATTGTTTCTTAAAGCTCGACCCAATAAAATGTTATTGGAATAAATGTTCTGAAAATTGTTGTAGGGCAAGTTGCCCCAATGACGATTAAGTATTTTGAAACAAATTTTAATATTAATATTTGTTTATAAATAATTATTTGTTTTATTGATTCTTTTTTATGGATGCTCTCTAAATAGTATTAAGCAGCTTTCACCTTAAAAAATGCTGTTTACAAAAGTTAACAGATAGTTTACAAATATTATATAGAAAAAAATAAACATTATTTTGAAGAAAAACTTAAAGCTTTCCTTGTTAGGTCCAAAACATTTCAGAACCTCCACATATATTGCATTCTTTCACTTCAGCCAGTCAAGGAAACTACTACAAGAACCAAGTCTTGACTAAATATGCTATATCTTTTAGACATAGCAAGGTATGGTGATTTTTTAATGTGTGACATCTTACCCCATGCCTGTGTCAACTTACCCCAGTATGGGGCAAATTGTCACAACCTCAACCCAGCCACGGTTCTGTTGTATAACTTTGATAAAAAAAGAGAAAGTTTATTTCATTTATTCTAATTGTTGTCTGAATGTTAAGTTACAGCATGCTAAGTTTGATGAGAATCAATGAATTTTAAATATGTTTAAAAAATCAAAGTTTGAAAATTGTGATAACATTCTCCTACTAGCATAAATGACACTGACCAGTGATATCTTTAAAGGGGAGCTAAACACCTCTTATTTGTTGACACTGAATTTATTGAAAGACATTGACAATTTTTAATTACAATATGTACTTAGCCACTAACAGTATCAGACCCTACTGGTTTGTGGCCTTTAAAACATGACCCTGATGACCAGTTGATTAAAAGAAATACATCAGCACATACAACCCAGATTGCACTTTACCAGTGAGAGCTTTAATTAGCACAATATACATGATTATATTCTACAGTCTTTTTCAGTTTTACAGTCTAGTAATATCAGTTAGTAAATGCTGACCAACTTTAAATCATCAGTGAGAAATAGAGTTTAAAACAATAAGGTGAAATACATGTGAAATAAAGGGATAACATAGATAAGATATTTAGAAGTTTTGCAAACTGTTATATAGTATATATATATATATATATATATATATAGTATATAGTTTATATAGCTTTTTAATAGAAATGCAAGTACAGTATCTGTCTCTGTCAGATATCTTATTTTACTATCCAGCCTGATAAGGCTCTGGCCGGATATTTAAAAAAAAAAGCTAAACAGTATCAATATTGATATTGACAATCACAGCTGGGAAGCACTAGCTCTCGATCACTCCTCATGGCAGTGAAGATGTGAGTCATTAGATATGAAACAAGAAGAGTGGCCAGTGTGAAAGACGACCAAACTAACAAAAACCTGAGAGAACAAGCAAGCCTATCTGCAACTGACCAAACCTACCGTGTATGTGGCAAGGATGCTTGTCGAGTCCGAAAATTAATGAGGAATGCAATATTTCTCATGGCTAGGTAATCCCAGCTATGACCTACATATATGTATATACTTGACTGTACATAATTTTTTTTTCAAAAGTTTAATCAATCCATAATAAACTTGAGTACTAAACAAAGTTACAAAGACAGTTTGTGTGGACACACAAACTCAAAATTGGCCCCCGAAGTGTTCCATATAGAGTCTTCACCAGGATTTGAACAAGGGTCTTCCAGTTCCAAGTGCTTTACCCCTCAGCCACAGCATCTCCATATATTCATTTAGCGTACACATATTTAAAAAAATAATAATTATTAACCTTATTCATACATTCATAACATGTTACATTGTAATAAAGAGAAACTAAAAAATTGTTATTCTTCTAACAAAATTTGATAAATTGGTAAAAAGAAAAAAAAATTAATGAGCTTCTTTAAAGGGAAACTACGATGGTTTTTCAAATTTGAGCTATTGACATATTTAAATTCTGCGTAAAAAGTTGTAATAGTAAACATTTTACCATTTTTTATTTAAATGCTTAGAAACATATATATTTAATAAATTAGTCAGTAAATTCTTGACATCTCTAAAAAATGGGGTTCTTTGAGATTTTATTTTTATCTTAGGAATACGACACTTCCCTAAACAATACTGAAAGGGATACTAGAGTTAACAATCATAATCGCTTCTTTCTTACAGTAGCTGTCAGGCTCTTAGTCCAGAGCTATGCTATAGTTTTATATATAGAGAGAGCTATTTAAAAACATAAGGATAACCAACTCGAGAAAAAAAATAACATTTTCATCTAAGCCTCTCCCTATCCCAAGAAGTAAATATATTGTGAGTCTGACTGATTCAAACAAACTGGTCAGTGTAAGGATAGTCTAGACTATGCGTAGTCAGTCATGACAAGACAACCAAGCGATAGTGTTTGTTGTGTGTTGAGTGGTCAGGTGAGAAAATACACACTGCCGTGGTTAGTCAAGCATGTAAATCTACTTTCAACACACATTTTTTTCTTTGCTTACAATATCTAGATCTAACTGCATAGACGAAGATATATTTCTTTTACGAGAATGTAAACTTAACTGTTTAGTTTTCCGTTATTCAGTAGGTACTCAGAATAGTATAGGATTTGTGTATCTGTTTGTGACGTCACATAGAAATTCTTAGAAAAGCTGACCGTTTTAGATGCGCAGAAAAATTGTCAGAAAAAAATCAATTACTAAGTTATTCTTGCAAATTAAAAAAAAAAGAATAATATATTCATTATCTGTAAATCAAAACATATATTATATCAAAAATTGTCAAAACCATCGGAGTTACTCTTTAAGCTACAAATGTGTACAGATGACAAGACTTTCCCCTTGCAAATAAAAATAAATATCTCCATTTTCATTTGTCAAAAAAACTAGACACTGATCTAGCTAGATTAAAAATAAAATTTGTAAGCCTACCTATTAGTGATCCAAGTTTTTGCCCGTTGACATACCAAGCTGGTGAAGATGGGGGTGCTCTGTTCCTTGTAGATCTGGTTCTACATGGAATTGTGACATCCTCTCCTTGGGTCACAGTTATGTCATTTGGTGCGCCATCAATAAAGATAGGTTTACCTTTTTCAGAAAAAAAAAAGCACTATCGAATCTTGGTGGGTGCTCATATGAATTAGTACATTACATACTTTAGAAAAGTATTTTGTTTTGTAATCATAAATTTCATACAAATTAAAATAATGTATATAAAAATATAGAATAAAATATTATTATACGTGGATTATTAGTTTAGTTCTTCAATACAAGAATACAGATGTAAAATACTTAAACACTGAAATGACAATGATTTAATTGAAGTTTAATGATAATTTAACGACAAATGTTAAAATGAATTTTATATCACGGAGATAAATAAGGGAGATGGTAAGATAGTCTTTCTTTATAGTATTATACAAAAAAGGGTTTTAAAAACCACACTAACTCTCAAACCTTTCCTTGAATATACTTTCATACCAGAAAGTTAGACTTATTTACAGACTAACTGGCCAAGGTTTTAACCTGAAAATTCATTCCAAATCAAGAAAATATTTTTTTTGGCTTATATCAATTTACTCTGTCTGATAAAGCTGAAATTTCACACAAAGATTTCTTTTATCTGACAACACAAGAATCATTTTAAAAAATTGACAGTTATTATTATTATAGCTTTTATATAGTGCTACTTTCATGCTTATAGCATGCGCAGAGCGCTTTGGTCCAATCTCATCTGTGGACCTGTGGGGGAAGAGGGTATCTAGAAGTTGGCTTTCCGTGCTGCTTTAGGCATTCAGTAAACACATGTCTGCCCGAGTCAGGTGTCGACCTCTAGCCCAAATCTAGGTAGCCAAGCCAAGTTCAAGTGCACTTAGCCTCTCAACCACACTTCTCACTATGAATTGTTAGTTAACAATTGGTAATTAATTATTTTGTTTGGTAACTTCATCAAGGGAAAGAAATCATAAGTGATGAGATGGTATAAGTTGAACTAGTCTCCTTGAGAATTTGAGCCAACATTTGTTTTTAATGTATTTAATAAAACAATCATGTAAACATTCACCAAGATACTCCTTTCTTCCCTCCCCCTTTCACAACTGGTCCACACAAGTAAGTGCATTCAGTAAACTAAAAGCAAAACAAAAACAATTGGAAACAAGATTACAAAAAGAGTTTGTGTGATACACAAACTCAGAGGCGGCCCCCGTCGGAGTCGGATCCCTGTCAGATCCGCCTATTCGCTATATGTTTCGGATATCCTTCAAAGTTGAAAATAATTAACTTCTCGCTGGACGACGGAGGATGGCGAGAAGGGTATAAACCTGCCTTATCTTGATGTTTCCGCACTAGATTGTAGTTCGGATTTATCGTTGGTCTCTGGCTCAATTACTGCATGCTCCCATCCCCTCCTGTGGAAGGTTTGAAATAGGAAGTAAACTATCTTTAACTCTGAAAAAACAATCGAAACATGTAAAACAGACACATAACCCGGGAGCGTCGAAATAATCAGTTCAGCATGCTAACTGGTTCCAAACTAATAGCCTGATATATACAATATGTCACACGAGCGATTTTAAATAATCTTTCAGCATTGATCTGTAGAGATGTAGATGTACATAAACTAAACTTCTGATTTAGCACTCTTAATATATATCTTATTAATTATTATTATTAATAATTTGGATGTAATTTAGATAAAATTTAGGCAAAATTAAAATAAAAAGCCCAGATAATCAATAGAATGAATGCACTATTAAATTTAAAAATAGAATATTAGTTTTAGTTTATTATAACATTTCAATGTAGATCTAGACATAAACATCCAGAACAATCTATTATAGATATTTGAAACTATCGCAATATTTCTGAATGAACAGTAAAGTTTAAACATTATTTTCAAAAGCCTTTAGTTTTTTTTATCTAACCGTGACGGACAGACCAACAAACAATTAAAACGCACAAAAATATGCTTCTTTCATTCTAAAGTTGGCAATAAAAAACATTTTTTTTCAAGATTTATAATTCATAACATGTCATGACCAATCTAAACTAATTTATTTGTTTGTTTTTTGTCTATTTTTATTAAAACATGCCCTTCTGACCCAATGCACAGTCAAAAGTGATATATTATATTTACATATATATTTTGTTTAGCTTTTAGTTTACTGAATGTGCTATGATGCGCCAATTCCATGATAACATGCAAGCAAGAGTCCAAGACAATGGAATCTACTCCAAGCCATTTCCTGTATCGAATGGTGTGAAGCAGGGCTGTGTGCTGGCTCCAACACTTTTCAGCATAATGTTTACCGACATGATGAAAGATGTCTTTTGCGGAGTTGGCAAACGATATCGCACCGATGCAAGCTTATTCAATGCTCTGAGACTCAAGGCAAGGACCAAGGTAAACTTCGACTGCATCAGAGACCTGCTATTCGCAGATAACTGTGCCCTAAACGTCGCAAATGAAGAAGACCTTGAAAAGAGCCTGTCCCTCTTCACTAATGCCTGCACAAATTTTGGACTCACCATTAATGTAAAAAAGACAGAAGTGCTGCATCAACCTCCTCCAAATAAAGCTGTCACAGAACCAGACATTTTCATAGATGGCCAGAAATTAGCAAATGTCTAAAAATTTGTTTATATGGGAAGTACCATATCAGCTAGCAGACTTCAAGAACAAGCGTGAGTGTGGCAACGGAGAGGACTCAGTTTATCCACAAAACTGAAAGTCTACATTGCTGTAGTTCTCCCGTCACTCCTATATGCATCAGAGTCATGGCCCTTATACTCCTGCCACACCAAAAAGCTAAACTCCTTCCATCTACGCTGTCTAAGGAGTATCCATAAGGTGCGTTGGTCCGACCACATACCAGACACAGAAATTTTAAAGCTGTCCAACATGCACAGTATTAATGCAACAGTAAAAAGGTCCCAACTCGGATGGGCGGGACATGTAGTTCGCATGCCAGACAATCGCCTTCCCACATGTGAATTTTGTTTGTTATGAATCTGACTGCTCTATTTTGTGTCTGTTCCTGAGTTCCAGTTTCTTAATGTTTTCTTGAGTTGAGGGGTCACAAACAGAGGATGCATATTCTATTATTAGCTTAACCAAGGTTAAATAGCATTTTAGTTTTATGTTCTTATTTGATTTATACAAATTTCTTTTAATAAACCCTAATGCTTTGTTTGAGTTTTTGATAGTTTCATTTATATGGGGATTCCATCACAGTTTTTCATTATTATAACAGCTAGATATTTTTCATTTTTAGTCTGTGTTAGGTACTGGTTTAATTACCATGAATAAGATAAGCGGAATTAATTTGTTTTAGATTTTTTTGTTACTCTTAATAACTGACATTTTTCTGGGTGGAAAGACATGCTCCAATTTGAATCCCATTTCTGTAATTCATCTAATTCTCTTTGTAAAATTTCTGTATCTTGTGTTGTTTTTATTGTCCTATATATTATGCAATCGTCTGCAAATAAACTTACTTTTTTTCCCGAACTACTGCTAATGTTTATGTAAATTAGAAATAGTAGTGGTCCTAAGACTGTTCCATGAGATACACCTGAGTTTACTGTTTTTGGTGTTGATTTAGAGCTATTTATTATTACAGTTTGTTCTCTTCCTTATCAGAAAATCTTTAATCCACTGATGCAATGGATCATCAATACCAAAATATTTGAATTTTTTAAGCAAACTATGGTGGTGAACTTTGTCAAAAGCCTTGGAAAAATCTAATTAGATAGCATCTATTTGTTCACTATTATCTAAACCTTTTGAAAAATCATCAGTTAGTCCTATTAGTTGTGTTTCACATGATCTATATTTCCTAAAGCCATGTTGGTATGGAGTAAGGGCATTATGTTTGTCTAAGTGGTTTATGATGTTGCTACATATTATGTGTTCTGGGATTTACATGTGATGCTGGTAAGTGATACTGGTCTGTAGTTTCCTGGGTCAGATTTTTCTCCTTTTTTAAATAGAGGGTGACATTAGCTTCTTTCCAGTCCCTTGTTACTCTGCCCTGGTTAAGAGATGCCTGAAAAAGTATTATGAACACAGGTGCTAGCTCATTGCTTAGTTCTTTGAGTAATCTAGCTGGAATACCATCAGGTCCAGACGCTTTATTCTGCTTGATGCTGGCATATAGTTTTTGGACTCCATTTTCCTGTACTTCTATCTCTCCCATATTGTCTACTTGGTTTAAATTAAGTACCATGTCTTTGTCTCCTGGGGCTGAGAATGCTGATGCAAAGTATTTGTTTAGGATGTTAGCTTTAGTTGTCTTCTTCTTTTAAAGGCTCTATGCCTGTTGTTTCCATTTTCTTAGACTTAATGTATGACCATAGGTTTTTGTTGTTATCTTACATTGTTTATGTACTCACTCTGCAGCTGTCTACTTACTTTTTGGGTTAGCTGTTTAATTTTTATGTACTTTTTATAAACTCTTGCTGTCTTAGTTTCTTTAAATTTTCTATATAGGTTTTCCTTCTGTTTACAAAGCTTCTTTAATCTATTATGAAACCATCATTTATTTATTTTATTTGATGTGTATTTAGTTGGTATATGATTTTCTATAATGCTTTTAAGATTGTTTTTTATGAAATTCCAGAAGTCATCACTGGTTGGTTAATGTCTTTTTCTGATAAGAATGTTTGTTGAAAGTTAAATGAAGCTTGGTGTAGTTGTGTTAGGTTAAATTTGTTCCAGATTAATATTTTTCTTTTGGGTTTTATATTGACTACTGGTTTTATCTGACAGCATATTTTAATGATCTCATGGTCTGATAGACCAGGGATAATATCATAATCTACTACTAATCCAGGTCTGTTTGTTAAGAAGAGATCTAATGTGATGTTTAATCTAGTTGGTTTTTTAATGATTTGATCTAAACTTAGGTTGTGTAAAGTTTCTATGAAAAGCTCATTTATGTCCTTGAGGTTTTGGTGTTTGTCTATGGCTAGTATTTTCAAATTTATATCAGGTAGGTTGACATCACCCATAATCCAAAAGACTGCATTTTTATTTGTCTCTTTAAGTGTAGTAAGCTGATAACATAGGTCTTGCATGTAGTCTAAACTAGAATTTGATGGTCTATAAATACTGCCTATTATTAGGGATGTTGAGGTGGTATTAATTTTACAAAAAGTTGATTCTATATTTCTTGAGTTAGGTAATGTAATTTCTTCTGCTATAAGAGTGTTTTTTTTTATTGCTAAGAGAACTCCTCCATGATTATCAGCCCTATCTTTTCTAAAAATTTCATAATTACTTTGAAAATTTCTGCATTATAAATTTCTGGATGTAGCCAAGTTTCTGTTCCTGCAATTATGTCTGGTTTCTCACATTGTAATAAAATTTCTAAGTCTGCTGTTTTGGTCCTAATGCTTTGAAAATTTATTACTAAAACTAAAATTTATTCTCCTCATGGCAAGAAGCCGTGAGTTTCTGAGTCCTAAGTCCTAAGATTTGAAGCAAGAAGAGTGGACAGTGCGAAAGAGCGCCAAACCAACAGAAAGCAGAGAGAAAAAGCAGGCCTATGACATAACCCACCCATGCCACATATGCGGCCAGCTTTTTAAAGCCAGGATTGGACTTTACAGCCATCTTTGAGTCCATAGGAAATGAGAAATGTGCTCATCTTCGAACAAGAAGGAGGAGCTATATTATATTTACAGCTATTAATAGTTTATTTTATACATTATTTTGTACAGGTTTAATTGAGTTGATGAAGAGGAAACCATGATATCAGTATCAGGTTGTTGTTTTTTGCATTTAACATTAAGTATTTTTCTGAGACAGATCATATGGCAGTGGCTCAGTTTTTTTGGGGGTTTTTTTGCACGACGGCCTGAATATTTTAGTTACTAATGATGTTTTTCATAATGTACTAATGACGTCATCTTCATGTAGTACTTCAGTGGTTCTACCATGCAGATCCTCTTTCACAGAGTTTGCATTGCCTGCAAGCCATATCTCACACAGTGTTGCTATGTCTATGTTACATTGGTGGATCTCCCTGGCTACTAGTGCTGTGCAGTCCATCTTTGTGGTCTTTTAGATGTGTCATTGTCAAGTAGAGTGCACACATTCCAAGCAACTATGATAAGAAGAAAAAGCCAACTGGAACCTATTCTCAAAGCTCACAGACCTATATACCACTTCAATTAACTGCAAATCAAATCTGGTTAACAGTTCATACTCAGCTTTCTCCAAAGGATTTCTGTCCAGGCTTTTGCAAGAGAGGATTTGAGCCTCTCAAGCCCTCAATCAAATGGAATAATGATGATGAAGAGCCATGCATAATATATACTCATTTTATATGCTACAAACTAATTTACACTTACTTGTTACTTCAAGGAAAACTTCCTTGTTTCTTGTTGTTTTGGATCCAAGTATAGCTCTGCAAAAGAAACTTCCTTCATCATCTTCAACTAAGTTTTTCACTGTTAAAGATCTGTTTCCGTATGCCAAATAATATTTTTCATCACTTTGAATCTGTTTCCCATCTCTCAAAAACCAGATAATTGTCATGTTATATTGGGGGTGACTGAAACAAATGTTAAAGAAAGATGAAAATATCATATGTAGAATATAATAACAAAATATCTTACTCCCATTTATTATTGGTTTTGGAGTTTTTAAGCTTTATAAAATTACACAATGATCCTAAAATATAGTATAATCACTTTACACAATAAAAACATAGAAAATACTTTTAAAAAACACATCAAAGCTTAAATTATATTAATTGTCATTGTATGGATTAACTTGGATCCCTCATGTAATAGTTGTTGTCATAGTTGTCATAGATATAAACTAGCAAAAATGAATCTATGTGATTAAATATATTTTAACCAATTGTTTTTGTTTAGCGCAGTTTCATACTTTTTTTTAGCTTCCTAAATGCGCTATGATCCTATCAATTGTCTGAACCAGTTGGAAAAGTGAGGAGGAGAAGAAATAGTATCAGTGTGAACGTTACTATGATTGCTTTTTAAATACACTTTTTAAAAAAATGTTATATGGTTTGAATTTGAGCAAGGGGACTAATTCAACTTGTACCATCATATCTGTCTAGTACAATTTCTTATCCTTTTCTTATCCTCTTATCCAAGCAAAAAAATTAATTACCAATAGTTAATTAAATTATTGGTTAATTTTAAAACTGGTTCTTGTGTTGTCAGGTAAAGGAAATAATTGTGAAAATTTTCACTTGATCTGAGATTGAGTGTGGGAGAAATAAGGTGTACAAATTTTTTTCCAGACAGAGAGTGAATTGATATTTTAAAAATTTATCTCCAATTAATTTTTGTTTACTTATTATTTGTTTTCTCTACATATTCTAAAAGGATTTAATAAAAAAATATTCACAAGAATTTAGTCAAATTGCACCACCCATTGTTTGTATCCATTATGTAAAGTTAATATTGAAAGTATTATGTTGGTATTACAACAGATATGGTCACTGTGATATTTTTTGCTAAAAAATATGGAAAGAGGAACATTAAAAAAAGTATAGTGCATAATGTATAATACCCAGTGCATCAACTTTGACAAGCCCCTCACTTTGCAAAAAAATATTTTTTATTTGAATACCTTCTGTTACATCATTTAGAATTTGAAATTTATTGGTAAAAGATAATAAATTAAAGAATAGGTGCGTAACAAAGACCATAGGAATAGTAAGAAAAAATAATTCTTTTTGCTAATTATTATTATGAGTAATAGTGTGAATGGTAAAAGAGAAGAAAAAATGAGTAAATATGATTGATGAACTATGATCATATATATGTATAGTTAGTTAGTTATTGGGCTGAAGGTTAC
>JADKLZ010084329.1:1582969-1606394 GCA_021533235.1 Biomphalaria straminea
AAATCCAAGTTAAGAAGCTACATATCCAAAATTTATATCATGCATCCCACATCCATCCATCCATCTATCCCAGTGTCACTACAGCCCATGGGGGCTCTGGCCTGCTTCAACACATCCTTCCATTCAGTTCTCTCCTGGGCCTTTTATCTCCACGCCCTAACCCCAAGCTGTTGCAGATCTATCCATCCATCCCAGTGGCGCTACAGCCCTTGAAGGGCTCTGACCTGTTTGCACACATTCTTCCATTTGGATCTCTCCTAGGCCTTTTGTCTCCATGCCCTAACCCCAAGCTGTTGCAGATCTGCTTTCACATAATCAATCCATCTCATCTGGGGTCTGCCTTTGGGTTGCCTGCCTTTTGGTTTTTGTCTGTATACAATTTTTATGCATTCCACAGCTGACACTTGATGCATTCTGACCTCATGCACATTTTATAAATATTGATGTGTAGGCATCAACATTCTCAGAGAAGCCAATTAGGAATATAAGATTCCATAGTAAAAAAATAAGTTTAATATCAATACCAAAGAATTCATTGCATTTTAATGAAATCAACACAGGTTGTATTTGGTTTGCATTGTAGACTAAGCAAAACCTAGGACAAGTCATGCAGTATATGACACCACTTTCATTGCTTCTCAAGAGAGAGGATAAAGCAATGACATTGTGCTGTATCTGCAGTGGTTACCAAGTCACATAGGTAATACTATCACATATTTTTTTGATACACTGAAAAATTTCCTCATGTTTTCAATGTCCATCCCCAACTAGAAGAATTTTTTTTTTGAGAGAAAGGATTGCCCCTTTTAACCACAGCACTTAAATTGAAAAGGAAAGAGTCAAACTTCTCTATCCTTGCCTCAAAGTGAGTGAGTGAGATGTACTTTAGTACAAACCCTGGTCTATTCTTTCAAGATTTTCACCTGAATAATTGATATTCAAATTGACATAAAAGACCTATTTTGCATTTCAATATTGATTATATAAATTGAAGAACTAAATTTAACATTATAACCATTTTTTTAACCAGTTTATATGCTAATAACAATTATAATGTTAAACACACATTTTAGTGTTTTGTTGTTTAAGTACCTTGAGGTGCAGGAAATATCTTTAGTTTGTAACTGTCTCCAACTGCAAGTGAATACTTGAAATTTCCATCCATATAAAAACCACAAAAGACCAAATGTTCATCTTTCTTGAGTAGGTAGGAAATATGAAGGTTGCCTATATAAAATAAAAGAAAATGACAATAAGCCAAAAGAGTAGGTAAAAACAGTCAAGATAAAAGCAAAACAGTAAAATAGCATCCTATAACTTTGTCAGCACTTAACTTTTTAACATTGTGTGATAAAATACAATTATAAATGTTAAAAAAGCAAAACATGATATGTACATGAAAGATAAAATTGAGAATGTTTTGAATGTTAATAGTTTATATTTTTTTCTTTATTGTGTAACTGGACATATATTACACACAGCCCGCTGGTGTTAATTTGTGTATCACTGTTGATATAGTCACTGAGAGTGTTTTGGAAACAATTAAATGAAATAATAATTCTATAAGAAAGCCAATGCGTGAATTTAAAAAATAGTATGAATAAAGCTATCAAAATAGCTAATCGATGAAAATCCATTTTTTTAAATACAAACATTTGCTTGTAGGTCTACATATATTCAGATGTAGATACTATTATAATAGAAGTAGACCTACTATCATAAGAGTGAATTCAATGGCTCAAGAAGCTTATTAATTATTGTATTTTAGTATACGTTATAACCCCCATATAGAGCCTCATGTAGCCTGTCCAATCATAGTGTGTTTACATAGTGGTGTGCACAACACATAAATGGGTTTATTAAGATGCATGTCTAGCACAAACACTTAGAATAAATAGACTAATTAAAAAAGCATCATATATTACTCAAGTACAGCTACCATCTTTTGAAGAGATTTTCCAAGAAAGATGCCTTTCCAAGTCACTCATGATTCTTAAAGACAACCTGCACCCATTAAACAACTGTTATATAAGATCTGAACGAAGTGGTTGTCTGCTTTCCATAAGGACTAAAACTGAAAGATTTAAAAACTCTTTTGTCCCACTTTCGGTCAGAGTGTCTAATTCATAAATTGAATGTGTATGTGTGTTCGTATGTTGTTGTTCGAATTTTTCATCAATATTGTTTTTGTACAGTAGTAACGCTGAGGTTGTGAATTGTAATCAAACTGAATTTCCATTTGATTGGATCAATAAAAATTATCTTATCTTATGTCAACATGGAAGCTATAGCGAACAATTGTATGAAAAATACTTTAGAAACAGAAAATGAGGGTTAATTTGATTAAAATATGAAATGAATGGAATTTATTTTGTATAAAGTAGATCTTTCCTCTTTTAATTAGATCTAGAATTAGAGCTAGATCTAGACTATATAGAGACTAGACTTAGATGTCGGCTTCGATAGATGAATGGGATTATAAAGTACGTCACGACTTCTAAATTCACAGATATAAGGAACAAATTTATGTAAAAATGCTTTTGAAAGACAAATTTGAAGGTTGATTTTATTAAATAACTAAATCAATAGACTATATTTTTAAATTTTCAGGTGTCAAAGTAAAAAAATAGCTGGGCAAAGTGTAGTTCTTAAAATTACATATATATCTAGATGCTTTCAATCTTCTCTCATGTAAACATGGTAAAAATGGCCTAGATTTATAAGATACTATACTTTCATAGAGCTGGGCAACTTTTGTTTTGAGGGTCTTAAGTTTGTTTTATGGCTACTCTACATATGTTATGGTTCCATTAAGCACCCAAGGAACATTTCTGCCAAATTTATCAAGGTTGGTGAAACGGTTTTAATTTCTATGCGGGACATACATGCATACATATGCCTAAATTTCTACTTTATAGTATAGATTATTAAGCTATGTTTTCTAAGTAAAAATATTATTAATAAGAATGTTATATAAGCCCTGTTTCAGTTGCAGTGTGTCTGGAGCAATGCATGAAGCTGTATGGTGAAAGTGTATAAAACATGATTATAGATATAGAACTCAAGCCTGACATGACAACTGCTGTTTGTGTTTGTTGGCTTAATCATCTGCACATCACCTATTATTAAACATCATCAACCTTCCTGACTTCCCTGCGCTAAGTTGCATCCCTCCTTATGTTTACAACAAAACAACACTGTACTAAAATTATCTTAGATATCCGACAATTAAAAAAAAAATATCTATATAATAATAATAATAATAATAATCTTTATTGTCCGTAAGGAAATTTGTCTTACAATTTGTGCATTATACAAAACAAAACATTATTTTTAAAAAAATGTATTCACACCAGACTCACTCACAATTAACATATGAAAAGTTTACATTAGATTGGTTCTATTTAATGATCTGATTGCCAGAGGAACAAAAGAGTTTTTGTGTCTGTTTGTCCTTGCTATCGGTGTCTTGTATCTCTTTTGTGATGGTAAAATAGCAAAATCCTGACCCAAAGGGTGATTTTTTATTTCTAGAACTTTCTTAGATTTAGTGAGGATGTTTGCCTCAAACAGCTGCCCTAATGGGGTTTGCTTTTTGCCAATGACCTTACCAGCAGAATTTAGGATTCTCTGGAGTTTATTTTTATTCTTAGTGCTTAGATTGCCATACCAGGCAGTGATATTAAAATGTAAAATATTGCCGATGTGAGCGTGATAAAACATAGCCAAGGCCTTTTCGCTAATATTAAAAGAGGAAAGTTTTCTCAGTAATCGTAGTCTTTGCTGCCCTTTTTTGCTGATATAATCTGTGTTTGCTGTAAAATTTAATTTATTGTCTATGATAGTACCAAGGTATTTAAAAGTTTGCACTATTTCAATGGTCTCTCCAGCTACAGTTACAATATCATTTTCCTTCTTTTCCCTACGAAAATCGATAATCATTTAAAAAATAGCATTATAAATGTTAGAAAGTGTGGGTTATAAATTTTCTGATTATTATCCTCAAAAATGTAAAAGTGATCGGTCATGTGTAAGGTACTAGAGAGATTAGTATTGGAGTGCAGCAGGGGTGTGTTCTCTCACCAGCATTCTATTCTATGGCCACCGTCAGTCGCGAAGTGACTATGGATCATCTCATTTCCATGAGATGAATGCCTGGGCATAAGCTGTGGTCGGAACGATGTCGCCCACACATCAGTTCCCCCCTCTCCACGCAGCTGAAGTATCCAAAGGAACGGCAGTGCCGATACAGTTTGGGGTCAGCAGCGTCGCAGGTTCTGCCAGAGTGTAGCACTGGGTGCTGCAAACTGCCTTAGGGTCGCCAGCTCCTGATTTTTCCTCAGGGTTGACTCCCGAAGCCTTTCCCTTGATTGGGTATTCTATACAGTCTACACAAATGATATACAAAGCCAAGCTGCCCAATCATTAAATTTGCTGAGGAGACAGCAAGTGATTGCAAGTGATGAGAGACTGTACCATTCTACAATACTGACTTCTACCAATGGTGCATAGAAAACTTCTTAATTTCGAAATGTGATAATATCAAAAAAACTTAAGAAATGATTGTGGATTTTAGAAAACATTAAGATTAACTTGCAGAGATTCAGATAAACAAAATGACACAACCAACATGAAAACATGGAAACTGACAAAATCTTAACACCAAGATCCATAAAAGACTTTTCCATCTTAGGAAGCTAGGAAAATGTAAAATTGACAAAACAATAGTTATTTTCCTACAGTTACCATCAGTTGTCTGATTAAAATCCTTAAAGACAATATTTGCACCTGTTATACCACTATGAAATAAGATTTGGTCGTCTCCACTCCATTAAGCTAAAACAAAGAGATTCAAAAACTTTTTTATTCCATGTCAGTTAAGGATTTCAAGGTCATTCATCATTATCAAGAAGTACATAGAACAAGGTACTAATGCTGAGGTGGACAATTATTGTTTCGATCAATAAAAATCTTTTTATTTAGAAGATTGTAGTGCAACTGAGTTGTTCGCTTTCTGCATGCGGCCAGCGTGACGGAAGGTCATGGCCTTGTGTGTGTGTGTGTTTTATGTCTAATGCGTGTGTGTTGATATTACGGCATCCGGATTATGTGTGAGACGTGCTGGTCTCATCTACTGTTCACTGTAGTCTAATTTTGTCGAATAAAGCCATGTTATTGGTATATTGGTATATTAGTATTTGTTGTTTCATTACAATTTATTCGACAAAATTATGTATTTGGATTAGTGTTGGAATTCTAACAACAATGGATAAACTACTCAGACCGAAAGAGTTGGACATTGATCCAAATGCTCCTCTGGCCTCTGAAAAATGGACTCACTGGTATGACACATTTCAGAGTTTTCTTTCGTCCATCAAGGATATCAACGAAGACTTTAAACTAAAGTTGCTGAAAAATCACGTATCTGCTACGGTTTATATGCTCATAAGTGATGTATCGTCCTATTCGATGGCCATAGACACACTCAAGACTACTTATATCAAGGTAAAGAATGACATTTTTGCTAGACATTTGGTTGCTACATGTAAACAGCAGCCGGGCCAAACGGTCGAGTCCTTTATGCTAAAGTTGCGAAGCCTGGCC
Organism: Biomphalaria straminea; assembly: GCA_021533235.1. Taxonomy (NCBI): domain Eukaryota; kingdom Metazoa; phylum Mollusca; class Gastropoda; family Planorbidae; genus Biomphalaria; species Biomphalaria straminea. The sequence continues at coordinate 1,588,574 of JADKLZ010084329.1, forward strand.
CGGGACTGTGACTTTAAAGAAGTAACTGCAGAACAGCATAGAGACATTTGCATTAAAGATGCCTTTATAACTGGTCTGGCCTCCAACACCATTAGACAGCGGCTACTGGAAAAGACATCTCTTACTCTACAAAGCGCTTTTGACAAAGCTAGAGTGTTAGAAACAGCCACAACGCATGCACAGGCTTACAATTCAACGAACGAAAGCTCTTGTGGGGCAATGAAAATGCCAACTCCAACTCCAACTTTCTCCCATCTAGAAACAAATGAAGACCAGGAATTGAATGCTATTAAGTCGCTATGCTACTTCTGTGGTAGGAGAAGACACTCTAGGACTGAATGCCCCGCTCGGAATGCATTGTGCCATCAGTGTGGTAAAAAGGGGCACTTCCAAGCTGTTTGTAAATCTGGTAAAACAACAGCAACCAAAGCTGGCAGTAACATATCACTGACCAATGTAATAACTCCATGTACTTTGTCATCAACGCATTTCTCTGGACTTACACAGTCTACAGCCCAAGTGAACGTCAACGGGTTGTTGTTGCAAGCTCTCATAGACACTGGCAGCTGTGAAAGCTACATATCAGAAGCCATCGTCAGCAAAAATAAATGGCCAGTACGCCCTTCTACAAACAGAATATTCATGGCCACTACACATCTTTCTGAAAAGACACTAGGACATACATTTGCCGATGTCCAGTACAAGGGAGAATACTACAAAAATGTCAAACTTTCTATACTTGCTGGATTGTGTTCGGATGTAGTTTTTGGCGTAGACTTTATAAGTCTTCATAAGGAATTGACCATACCGTACGGGGGAAAACGCAATCCCTTGCACATCTGTGGTCTTAAGGCAGCACGAGTCGAGACACCGAGCCTATTCAGTAATCTAACTTCTGACTGCAGACCGGTGGCTACTAAGTCTCGAAAGCACTCAATAGGCGATAACTAATTTATTGAGTCTGAAGTTAGAAAACTCCTGTCAGACAAAATCATTGAACCCTCAAAGTCTCCCTGGAGAGCCCAGGTGCTTGTAACGACAAACGAGAGACATAAAAGAAGGATGGTAATTGATTACAGTCAAACAATAAATCGCTTCACCTTACTGGATGCATACCCGATGCCACGAGTCAACGAACTGGTAGAACGGATATCCAACTATTCTGTTTTTAGTACTCTAGACCTCAAAAGTGCCTACCATCAAATACCAATCAAGACTGAGGAAAGACCGTTTACTGCATTTGAGGCATGTGGCAAACTCTATCAGTTCTGCCGCATCCCTTTTGGTGTTACCAACGGAGTTGCATGCTTTCAAAGAACAATAAATCAAATTATTGAGGATGAAAAGTTGCAGGACACCTTTGCATATGTGGACAATGTAACGGTATGTGGTCATGATAAAGTGTCGCACGATGAGAATCTTCAAAGATTTCTAGATGCTTCTAGAAAGTATGGGATCACATTTAATGAAGACAAAAGTACGATAGCCACTGACAAAGTTTGCCTCTTAGGATACGAAATTTCGAAAGGCCTACTCAAACCAGACCCTGACAGATTCCAGGCTTTAAGAAATCTCCCTCCTCCTAATGATATGCGCTCACAAAAACGAATCGTGGGCATGTTGGCGTACTACTCGCAGTGGATCCCAAATTTTTCTAACAAAATAAATGTTTTGGCAAATAACACGTCGTTCCCTCTTTCAGAAACAGTAAAGACAGCTCTTAACGAACTAAAGCAGGAGCTGGAGAAAGCTGCCATTTTCACCATCGACTATACTCGACCTCTTACGGTTGAAACAGACGCCTCGGATGTTGCAATAGCTGCCACCCTTAACCAGGATGGCCGCCCCGTGGCGTTCTTTTCAAGAACACTCTCCAGAAGTGAAAGGCGACACTCAGCAATAGAAAAAGAAGCCTACGCCATTGTAGAATCTTTAAGAAAATGGCACCACTACCTTGTCACAGATCAACGTTCCGTGGCCTTCATGTACGACAAACAGAGCAAAAGGAAAATAAAGAATGAGAAAATTCAAAGGTGGAGACTGGAACTGAGCTGTTTCCACTACGATGTCTTGTATAGACCAGGCAAACAAAATGTAGCGGCTGATACGTTTTCCAGAAACGGGTGTGTGTCAGCTATGAGTCGGAATGAATTGAAACTGCTCCATGACTCTCTGTGTCATCCGGGAGTAACAAGACTATGGCATTTAGTGCGAGCGAAAAACTTACCTTTCTCTTGTGAAGATGTCAGGCTGGTTGTCAACCAGTGCAGCATCTGTGCTGAAGTAAAACCCAGATACATCAGTAATTCTTATGGAACTTTAATTAAGGCGATGCAACCTTTCCAGAGACTAAGTATGGACTTCAAAGGGCCGCTCCCTTCTACATCTCGGAACACATATCTGCTAACCATAGTGGATGAATTTTCAAGATTTCCATTTGCATACGCCTGTTCTGATATGTCGGCTTCAACAGTAATCAGATGTCTAGATCATTTATTTGGACTATTCGGAATGCCCGACTATGTACACTCTGATAGAGGTACCTCTTTCATGTCAAGAGAGGTGCAGGAATTTTTACACGAGAGAGGGGTGGCCACAAGCAGGTCAACCCCTTATAATGCCAGAGGCAACTCTCAAGTAGAACGTCTAAACGGCTCATTATGGAAAGCTATCATCCTGGCCTTAAAAACTCAAGGACTCCCGGTTTCCAAATGGGAGCAGGTGTTAAACCAAGCCCTGCACTCTCTTCGTTCTCTTCTCTGTACTGCTACAAACGAGACACCGCACGAGAGAATATTCAAGTTCTATCGCAGGTCCACGTTCGGCAAATCACTCCCGACATGGTTAACTCAACCAGGAAAAGTGTTGTTAAAAAAGGGAGTCCGTGCCTCAAAGTATGACGATGCTACAATAGCTGTGGACTTAATCACATGCAACCCACAGTATGCCATTGTCAGACTTCCTGATGGAAGAGAAGAAACAGTGTCACTGCGACATTTGGCCCCCGCTCCAAGAGAGGAAGAATCAGAGGTGTATCAACATATGGAACATGAAGACCTTGAGCTGGAGACAAACCCTATCACACAGATGCAGGTGCCTACTGATCATGTGACTATGGAACCAATGGCTGCTCCTAACACACAAGTACAACAGGGGGAAAACGGACATCAAGAAGTAAATGCAGGGGTGGAGCCTCCAGTTAGAGAGCCGCCGATGTCACCAATTCAAAGCGACGGCAGTATTGGTCCAGGTAGATATGATCTGAGACCAAGAACAAGCAGACCTAATTATAAGGTCTAACATTTATTACATTATTATTCAAGACTACGTTCTCTACTAGTCTAACTATTTGTATGCATCATATTCTATCATATTCTATCATATTCTATCATATCATATCATATCATACTCATAATTTATAGGTAGTCTATAACTTGTTTTCAATAGAGTAACTATAAGTATTCTGTAGGGATACTTAGGCTTCCCATATTGTTGTCATTTACTTATATTTACATGTTTTTATGTTCCTATAACTTTTAGGCGGGGTGAATGTAGTGCAACTGAGTTGTTCGCTTTCTGCATGCGTCCAGCGTGACGGAAGGTCATGGCCTTGTGTGTGTGTGTGTGTTTTATGTCCAGTACGTGTGTGTTGATATAACGGCATCCGGATTATGTGTGAGACGTGCTGGTCTCATCTACTGTTCACTGTAGTCTAATTTTGTCAAATAAAGCCATGTTATTGGTATATTAGTATTTGTTGTTTTATTACAAAGATTAAATCATTAGATTAAGGGACATCTTTTAATTGCCTTAACATTTCATACTGCTTTTGCTAGAAATGTCTGCAACAATATCAACTCTTTTGAAGAATGGATTCCATTATTTATTTGTTATTCAGCTTCTTTCTTACTTTAAAACATTCAATATCTCAGAATGATAACATATAATAAATTTTCAATGCTAGAACTAAAGATGAAAATTTTCATTTCTAGGGACTTGATTAGGAGATTCATAGACTAAATCCTGACACCACTTTGTAGAATTTTTTTTTTTCCCATTTAATGGCAATGTTGTCATCTAGCAAGAAGCCTAGAATTTCTTTATACTGAATCCAGGAAAACCTATTATTTTTTTTAATGTGAAATTACCTTTCAAAGTTACAAACCTCTCTTATCGATGTACATTCTTTCATCCAAAGGTATTCTTAAATCTCTGTTTTCAGCAAACCAGTAATACACTACTTGTTCCTCTCCAGCCACCATATTTCGACATGGTACTTTTAAGTATTCATACTCTAAACCCTCTAATTCTGTAACTTCAGAATGTGGTGTAAGACTTTTGAATCCTGTTTATAAAAAGAAAATTGGTGGAAAATTAGAAAATTGCTGAATATAAACTTTCTACATCAAAGATTATTCCAAGAAGAAAGAAAGAAAAAAATATTGACAAAAAAAAAAAAAATTAGCAAATTTAGATCTAGTAATAGATTTAGTAATTCTAAGTACTAGGGCTAACTCCGACATAGGACGGTCCCAAGTCCAGATGAGAAAGGAGGGCTAGGGTTGGGCGTAGGGATAGCTACCCTAACCTGTAGAAAAACCACTAGCTACAGAAACAACAAAAAGCAAATCAACAGAAGTCACAGACCTGTGAGAAGTTGGACCTCCAGCTGGAAGGTTTATGACGCATGTAAGTGAAAGCCAGAGTCATCTGTAAGCCAACAGGCCAAAGACCATCTCTACCAGTAACACCATCACCATCGATACATGTAACATCCGACCATGTACGAGACTGGGAAGACAGGCAAATGGTAGTTGAGATGAAAAGGTACAACCTCACCATCTTGGAAATCAGCAAATTAAGAAGGACTGGTTCCGGGCTACTTTTATAATCAGGACATGAGCAAGAGTCTACACAGACTCAAGGAGTAGCCCTGATGCTGTCTAAGCAGGCTTGAAAAGCATTTATTGAATGGGAAGTGCATGGGCCACTGATTATAACAGCCTCATTTCACAGTGAAGAGGTTAGGGTTATATACTGTCCAATGCTACACCCCAACAAACAACAGTGAAGAAGAGGAGAAGGACAATTTTAATTACAGGCTGACTACCATCCTACATGACCAACCTAAAAAGAACATCCTCATCATAATGGGCAACTTCAATGCTAAGCCTAGGTTGACAACAGAGGATATGAAATCATTGGAAAACATGGGACTAAGTGAAATGAACCAAAATGGAGAGCGATTTGCAGACCTGTAGGTCACATAATTAAGTAACTTAGTGATTGGAGGAACTGTCTTCCCACATGAACAAAAACACAAAGCAACATAGATATCACCAGACTTATCAACAGAGAACCAAACAGACCATTTCTGTATTGTAAAGAAATTCTGTTGATCTCTTCAGGATCTTTTCAGGATGTATGTGTCAGACGAGAAGCAGATGTCGCTTCAGATCATCATTCTGGTTGCCTGAGTGAAACAGAAGCTGAAGAAGACTTGGACAAGCAGGTCCAGCCAACACTACAATGCCACTGCGCTGAAAGATTGCACAAAACAGGAAGAGTTCAAGGTCACCCTGTTAAACAAAATTCCAGCTCCTAGAAGAGGAGACAGTAGAACAGGTTTTAGTTTAGGTTTTAGGCACATCGGCACAAATAGGCCATGTCGTGCCCGTAGTCCCTTAAGGACTACTCTCCCTCTATAAAAAGGTCAAAGTTTATACAATTAACTCATTAAAATTAAGGTTTATTTACAGTTAAAGTAGCATAGATATAAATTTAGATATTTGATAAAAATCTAGTGTAAATAATATGTGTATATAGACTCACGAATCAGATCCTCGAAGACAACCCCACCTCCCGGGCTCAAAGCTCAGGAAAGACTGAGAATTTTCAAGATTTTAAAGTGCCCCAGAGTCTACTCTACTACCTGACATTAGTTGGGGTAAGTAAACTGGCCTACGGATTAAAGGAGGTACTTCACATTTTATTTGAATTTGTGCAGTGTAAGAGTCTTGAGTTTGAATCCCATTGAAAACATTGACCTTCAAGATTTTAAAGACATTGATCAGGGGGGTATGAGAAATGTAATTAATATAACCGTGCACTAAATCTAGATATGTATTGTATAAATATAATTAAAATAAATAAAAAAATGAATCTATGAATCTATTTTACAGAAAAAAAAGAAGATTTAATACTAAATGTCATTTTAGTTTTATGTTCTTATTTGATTTGTAGAAATTTCAATTAATAAATCTTAATGCATTGTTTGATTTTTTGATAGTTTCATCTATATGGGGATTCCATGACAATTTTAAAATTGTTATAACACCTAGGTATTTTGTGTTTTTAGTCTGTTACTGGTTTACCATGAATAATATAAGAGGAATTTATTTCCTTTAGATTTTTTGTGACCATTCCATATCCACTTTCTCTCTAAGATCTGCACCTCTATATTCATCTGTCCAAGCATCTTCTTCCATTAGGTGTTTTCTTTTTTGTCATACCAGTGTATTTTCAAGATATATCTCAAACATCTGTTGATGAAGGTCTGTATTTTTTCTGTTGTTGCTACAGTTGTTCTTAATGTTTTGGAACTTCTGTACGGGGATTTGTGTGCAGGAAAGCACTCTCAGGGAGGCCAATACAAGTGCTACAAAGACACTCTCAAGATCTCTTTCAAGGAATAGGATGTCAACATTCAAGGTTGGGTAGCTCTAGCTCTCGATTGCTCATCATGGCAAGAAGCTGTGAGTCTCGAAGTCTCAAGATTTGAAGCAAGAAGAGTGGTCAGGGCGAATGAGTGCCAAACCAACAAAAAGCTGAGAGAAGAAGCAGGCCTTTCTGCAACTGACCTAACCCACCCAAGCCACATATGCAGCCAGTCTTTTAAAATGAGGATTGGACTTTACAGCCATCTTTCAGTCCCATAGAAAATGAGAAATGTGCTCATCTTTGACCACAAAGGAGGAGCTATATATATTTCGGAAACGTACAGTCAAAGACGTAGAGTTAAAGATTCTTATTTGAGTCTTGTTAGATGTGGGAGGATTTCTAGGTTGGTTTTAGGTCTGCTAATGTACAAGATTTACATGACATTTAATGTCTTCATCTATTCTACCTGATACACTGAATATATTCCCAGGGTATATAAAACTATCTATGAATATACTCCCAGGGTATATAAAACTATCTATTTGGTCTACAGTCAGAGAATTCGACCAGTTGTCTCCATTTTGTTTGCAGTAGTATATTGAGACAAATGAAAAATCTACTCACTTTCTACTGTGGGAATCGTGGTCGAGAGGCTAAGTGCACTTGAACTTGGTTTGGCTTGGCTACCTAGAAGGGGGCTCGAGGTTCGACACCCGACTTGGGAAGAGTTGTGTTTACTGAGCTCCCCCCTAAATCTAATTAATGCATTATATAATATATCTAGAATCTAGTTCTTAAATCTAGTACTTTATATTATGTAGTGATTTTAAGGTTAAAGGTAATTTTATATAAGCCAGCTAAATATAATCTTGTACTCAACATTTTTAATGTTTATTTTTTCATTGATTTGGGCATATTTATAGGGATGACTAGGTAAATATTTAAACACACAAAAAAACACCTTGATGCACAAATAAAGATCTGATTCGAGAAAAGAATTTCTTATTTTATTTTATTATTTTATCTTGCTAGTTGCTATAAAATTGTTTTTGTCATCCATAACTTACACACATCCACAGGGCATAGGGATGAAAAACTAAATAACTTTATATAGACCTAGATCTAGTTAACCATATTAATTTAGCTTCATTCAAAGTTTCTGGACTAAAATGATGGATTAAGCTATGCTTGATCAGATCTAGGTTAAGCCAGCTAAAACTTTAAGCTATAAATTAAATTGACCTTGTTTCCCAAACATGTTATCATTAACCTGCATAGTCAGGGAAACCTATTTCTCAAATGGCTTCAAGTTTGTGAAATTATGTTGTTTGTCAGCAGGTTATGACGACAAAGAAAGTGGTGACAAATACTTGGGTTACTGTACATGCAATTACAGATTGTGCCAGGACCGTTACTAATATATATTTTTTTCTTTTATTTATTGTTAAGAAGTCAAAAATATAAATGTATATAAATAGTAATTACTAATTATATTGAAGCAAAAAACTCTACTCACCAATTGTCTTGATTGTCAAGGGGGAAGAAATACTAACAGCAAATGCTCTACCTCCTGGACCATCAAAACGATTGGTGGCAAAACAGTAGTATACTCCTTCATCAGTTTCAGAAAGACTTTTAAAGGTCAGGACACCAGTGTTGGAATTGAAGAAAACATCTCTGCTCAAAGCTTTACTGTCACCTATTTCACCCTTTTTCCATGTGTAGCTAAATTGTATATAAATTGTTTTTTAGAACATAAAAATAAAAAATACATCCATTTTAAAAATATAATTTATTTATACAAAGATTACTTATGGTGTCCTGAGAGTGTGCACATTATTTTTCTATTAGGTTTATAAGACTCCTAAGGGAATATTCAGATACTATCGTAACACCAAAATGAAATTTTACCCCAACCCCCTAAAAATGGTAACAAAAATCTTGATATATTCAGTTGTTTTTTTTTTCAATACTGTAAATGCACATAAGGAATAAGGAAGAAAAATCAGTTTAAATTGCATTGTAGTTTTTTATAATTTAGTCTTAATCAGGTAAAATGAACATTTTTGCCAAATTTAAAAAAAAAATAATATTAATTTAAGGCTTGAAGTAGAGCCTTTCTACCTAAGCAACAAGATTGAAAGATGCTAGTGACACAGACCCTAGTGACACCTCTGTTCATTATTACTAACATTGTGAACTCTTCACTGACTTCAGGCATTGTATTACAGTAATTTAAGCAAGCCCTTGTCAGCCATTTAATAAAGAAATCCAATCTTGACCCAGAGTGGCTAAAAAACTATCACCCAGTATCAAATCTTCCCTTCCTGTCAAAGCTTCAAGAGCGCATTGTGTTAATGCAAATTCTTTCTCATCTTGGATGGTACTGTCTCCAGGAAGAATTTCAATCTGCATATAAGAAGTGCCATAGCACAGAGAGAGAGAGCAGTGGTCGGGTACTAAATTACTTGCTTCACAATTTTCACATACCAACGCCTGAAGCGTTTGATACGCTAGACAATAAGATTATGAAGAGATTATGATGGCCAGATCCTCTGCCACTTTTGGTTTAGCAGGATCCTACCTGATTGAACACACCCGGGGTGTCGTGATTAACAAGACAGTGTCAAAAAGCAAACTACTGAAGTACTGAGTACCCCAGAATCAGCTCTATGCCCAGTATTGTTCACTATTTATTAATACCCACTGAGTTTGTCATTGTTGTCATACAGCCAGCCAATCAGCTTCTTATACAACTTCGGCAAAGCTATAGGATTCCTCAGTACCCTCATATGTATCGCAAACTAACAACAAAAATCAGTCATACTGTTGCAAAGGTAAGCAATTTTATGGTTGAGAATAAGATCAAGTGAACAAAGACAAGACAGAAATACTTAAGATTGGCAATCAAAACCACATCACAAAAGTTGAGAGCAAAGATTCACTTTTTATCATGAACTGACAGGTTCCTTTTGTCCCTAAAGTATGCAATCTTGGTGTTTTCTTTGATTCAACACGTCTTTCTACCCACTCATGTCAGCTCAGCAAGGGTCTTTATGCGCAGTTGGAAGCTGGTTCACAAGAGCCACCAACCCTTTATCAACTTGTTATGTTTCAAATTCTTTCCTATGAGAGCTGTATGCTTTATGGTTTAACTAAAATTACTATTGATTTGTATTTGAAATAAAAAATTAAGTCCGAAATAAAATATATCTTACATAAAATGTTTCATATTCATTTTTCTCTTCTAATAAAAACCAAAAGTGTGACAAATAGTTTTTTTTTGTTTTACTTTAAATTAAGTTATCAAATCTAAAAACAAAAAAAATAGAGATAACTGCACTAATGTGGTAATTGATGTTTTTTTATTCTGGGTAAACTTTAAAGGGAAAAAAATCAATGTATTATTGTATGTATTATACTTTAAAATGTCTAAATGTCTTTGGGTTGGCTATTACTTTTAAAAGTCATCTACAATAAAGAACACACATGCTTCTAAAAATGGAGAAAGATTGACTACAAAAACACATGCTGAAGTGAGAAGTGTATTATGTTAAATAACCTAATTTAATCTCTACATTTATTGCACTATGACTTAGTTTGTGGTGGATTGCTCACACATTAACTCAATATACCTGCTATGCACATTTTTCTGTGTTATCATTAAACCTAAATTAACAAGTGTAACAAAAAAAAATACACTTATATAGTTACAGAATAAAAAACATACTCAGGCAAAGGTAACCCAACAGCACTGCATTGAACATTAAATGTTGTGTTTTCTGGCTTGTGAATGATCAAAGGTCCTTGTGGCTTTTTAATTTGCGGTGGCATACAGGGCTCTGAAAAAAAACATTAAAAAACAAAATCTAAACACTAATTTTTTTTTGTTTATGTTTTAAAATCTATGACTTAATAATTTTCTGACTAATTTATTTAAATGAGATATAAAAAAGTTAATTATTAAAGTGCACTTAAAAGAGAGAAAAAGACAAATGTACCAGGGTATTTAAAAAAAAACATAGCTAGGGTAGTGAGTTCACATATTAAAGCTAACATTAAAAGGACCAAGGACCAGTTATAATAGTGTGTACACTCTTTCATTAACTTATTTTATGAAATAAAGGATACAATACGAACTCACAGTACATCATAAACACACAACGCCAAATTTTCAATCACAACAAAGGACTTATATATTTCCCCCTTCCCCTTTTTTTTTACTTTATAAATGTTTCAGTGGCAAATTATCAAAAGTAAAGGCATACATTTATCATTTTAAATGTCCATTATTAAAGATTAAAAAAAAAAAGGGTTGAAAAATAAAAATATAAAAATGAATGATATAACAAGAAAAACATTTTTTAAAATTCATTTTTTTTTTAAAGACAAGTATAAATCCATTATACAATTTAATATAAAATTTAAAATATAATAAATCATTTTTTTTGTTCTCAAACCAGGTGTCAAACTCATGATTTTGACACCTTCAGCTACTTCTACAACCAATACTACCCATTAGACCAGTGGAAATTGTATGATTAAATAAATATTTATTGATACTTTTATTATATATTGATATCTGATTTAGAACTCGTAAAGACTAAATGAAGAGGTTTTTTTTCTAAATTGTAATAGCTATTAATTTGGATATAGATGGCATTAAAGTTAGTTCCTAAAAATTTGAGATTTTAGAAAATCGGATATATATTAGAAAATGCAAATTAAAAGTGTAAAAAAATAATGAGATTGCAATATCAACTTAAATGGCTGAATGCAGAAGTAACTGACTGCTAAGGGATAAAAAAATGTAAATAAACATAGGGTTGGATAAAATGTTATAAAATGTTTTATATGTTTTGGATGTTCCTTCAGAGTTGAAGATAATTTACTCCCTAGTCCAAACCTTCTACAAGACAAAAGGGGATGGCAAGATTGAGCAGATAAGAAATGACATGCCATACCTTTCAACACAGATTGACCACGCTAGTATTTTTCAAAATTCTCCTTTTTTGCAAGTTTCAGTGTGTCAAGAAACTTATTTCAAAGATGTCTAATAGTCATATATATGTAAAGTTATGTAAAGTAACCTTGATCACATTCCAACTTGCATGCTCTTTGAATGTTTAGATGAGCTTTTACCCACAATTACTAACATTGTGAACTCTTCACTGACTTAAGGCATTGTACCGCAGCAATTAAAGCATGCCCTTATTAAAAAAATTTCTACAAAAACTTTTGCTCGTTATCAAATCTTCCCTTTTTGTCAAAGCTTCTGGAGTGCATTGTGTTAGCACAAATTCTTTCTCATTTTGAACAGTACTGTCTCTTGGAAGAATTTCATTCTGCATATATATAGAAGGGGTTCTCAAAGTGTGATCCGCAATACCTTTAGGGGTCAAATGACTATTTGCCAGGGGGTCGTCTAAGACGATTGGAAATTTTGGTTTTTCGTCAATTTTTCATTATAAGTTTTATTTTGGTCATTTCTTATGTTTTGTATCAAGCACACAGATGGTTTACATTGACACTCTAATGTATGAAGTAAAGGACATTACAAAATAAATTATAAAGCAAGATGTGATGTGAATAAATTGAAATAAAAATGGGATATCTGATTGGGTGTGGGAAAGAACACGAACATATTACCAGAAGATACAGATCTATATTTTTCTTGAAGGTTTACATTTTTCCATTGATAGTTACTTCTTTTTTTTTTTGCTTTATTTCCATCTAACAAACACCCCCTATTTTCTGATATTAATGAACATCCCACAATCTTTGTTAAAATGAGCCTTTATTTTGATAGTTAAGAAGAAACTAGTCTATTGTTTTTATTTATACTTCATTTCTTTATAGTTCAGACACATTTAGTTTTGTTTACTCTGAAAAACAAGGGCACTGGTAGGACGATGCCATTTTTTTTTTCTTCTAGGACAGAAGAAGGGTAGGTCCGGATTAAGAAGATTTTTTTTAGAAATTTAAGTATTAACTAAACATGAACTATCTAAAATGCATCTAAATAGGCCTAAAAACACACTATATCACTCTTTATCATACTCTTTGTGTAAATATCTGGTTTTTCATAATATTCATTTGTCACAATCATGTACACTAACGAACGCAATTTAATGTTGAAAATGCATATCAAAGATATGTAACTCAAGGCCGGAAAATGGAGAATGTTTTGATTTACTTAGTAAGTATAGTTCTAACATTTTCTTGTAAACTTAATTTTGATTTCTTTTAAATGTTAAACCAAATGTGATGTGAATGAGTAAAATGAGAGGGAATATCGCTAAACATAGTGCTAATGAGGGGCAGATTTGGATATAATGTGAATGAAAAAAAAATGATTTTTATGAGTGGCACAATCCTGATCTCTCTCTTTTTTTTTTCACTCCTTGGAGCTCTATTGACTGACCAGACTAGGTAGGTACCAAGCATGGTATCATCAACACACTACCAGAAAAAAAAAGTAGCAGGAGGGACAATTATTGATCAATCAGGTACCAAATTAGGTCACATTCACTGAGTGGAGTGAGCGGGCTAGACTACTGATGTTGCCAATGTGTGGCATCAGTTGTAGGTCTACTGCCTAGTAGCCACTGAGCGTGCTTGTTAGATGGGGCACTTGACCTATATAAGCCCTCCCCCCATGCCCACTAAGCCTTGGTGTGACTCAGTTATAAACCTAGAATGGAGATACCAAGCGTGGGAAACCTGACAAAGACTTGTGTTCTTACGCTTGTGCATGGGCGCCCGCAGGGGGGTGCACTTGCACCCCCCTGGATTCTGAGTAGTCAAATTTTAGTAATTTTTTCGCACCACCAAATCAATTAACTTCTAAGTAGCAGCTGAACATGTAGTGCTTCCATTGGTTAATGTAGTAGTATAATAACCCAGACGTATGGAATGGATGGCCAACCATGTACGTGCGTGCCTCTGAATTGTGAGAAGCCACATTGTAGCCAATTTTTAAAATAAAATATTTTATAATGAAATACATCATCCAGCTTTTTTTTTATTATGTAGATGTAGATTTAGACAGAATCCATGGGGGTGCAAGTGCACCTCAATGTATCCCCTTACCCCCACGCATAAGAGATGCATTATTGATTCAAGAGTAAAATAAATTAATGTTCAGGAAAATTGCGCGCATCATCTTCTAAGTGTAAATCTAATGGACTATCATTGGACTATTGTAAAGTGTAGTAACTTAACAAGTAGTGCTTCCACTGAAGGACAGTTGTAAAGATACGCTATTATTGTTACTGAAATAGGCCAATTTGTAGTCCACGTTCTACCATGTAAGATTTACTGTATGCTTGGAATTCTTTGCACTATAAAGAGTGTCTAAAGCATGTTAGTCTCTACGATTTGTTTTCATTTGCAGATAGCTATCGTTATTATGAATGTCACAAGATTGACTTTCATAAGACATTCTGAATGTTGATTTAAAGAAGGCAAGAGATCCGCTGGGCGTCCACAGCTAAAGTATACTGATGTATGCAAACGCGACATAAAGCTCTACAAAATCGGCACTAAACAGTTGGGAAAAAGTGGTGCTGGATAGAGCAACATAAAGAGCGAGCATTAAATGAAATTCCTGGGTTGCAGATTTTATTCATAATAGTAGTAGTAGAAAGAAGTGTGAAAGTACAAAGGATTAGCCTCTTAAGTCACACAAGAAGTTGCAAAGGGAAAAATATTTAGTTCAGGTCTAATTAATTAATTTGCCAATTATCTTTCGATGTGATAAATGGTATATTTTCTTTGAACAAAAGAATCTTGCGGAGTTCCGGTGTGTCAGCGCTCGATAAAATAGCAGGTTAAACACGTCCACCAGTTTACAATAGAAGAGATACAAGAAAGGTCTTCACAAGCAATCGTCAAAGTCAAAACGTTGATTTGGTTCAATGGAGCACTGGCAGTTGGAATAGACCAATACAAACGAGCTGTAGCATCATGAATTATTTGCATTTTCTGGGTATTTAGTGATGAAATACGAGCTGTAGCATCATAAATTATTTGCATTTTCTGGGTATTTAGTAATGAAACTGCTGATATCTCAGGCACTGAGCAGATGTCTATGAGTGTTCGGTTGATGATTGCGATTGTATTCGACTTCAGTGGTTTGGTAATTGTTGTTCAGAGAGACGCGCTGCATGTGTCTAACGTCATTGTACAGTGTAGACAAGGACAAACTACTTTGCCAAAGCTGCACTGTTACAGTTGCATTCTTTTTCAGAAACTGTCTTGATAGAGTTGGTGCTCTGAACCCAAATATTCCTTTACTAGTCATTTTTCCAACCTTTACTCAATCTGATATTTTTCTTGTTAAATAAATGTTGGTCTATAGCTCAGAATTTATCTTGAATCCTAAAAAGGCTAAAAAAAATTAAAGGGGAATCTAATTGGCACACTTAATTTTCCCTACCGCTTCCGAAATTTTTTTTGTTTAGAACTTTGAATTATAATTCTGTTACAAAACAAAGTTACAAACATTGGATGAATAATAACCCGCAGATGTCAGATGCGTTTTTGCTGTCCAAAATGCAGGAAAACGCTTATGGCTTCGGGCTTCGCCACGAACTACACTGATCAAAATTAAGCTGTAGATTTCAGGAGAATGCGTTTCTGCAGTGAAGAATGCAAGAAAACGATTTTGGCGTAGGGGCTTCGTCCCGAGCCCCAGTTATGAATAATGAGCTGCAGATGTCAGGAGAATGTGTTTCAGCAGTGAAAAATGCAAGAAAACGCTTTTGGCGTCGAGGCTTTGCCCCAAACCCCACTTGCATTGAGGCTTCCAGCGCTCCGCCAGACCCCTAAGCTATCACCAGAAAGACCTCAATATGACTGGGTTGGTGTTTCTTTTTGACGAAATTTGAGAAACACTGCTTTTTTATTTATACATACATATACATACATGCTTGCACCCCCCTACAAAAAATCCTGCGGGCGCCCATGCGCTAGTGTAAATGAAAATGATTTATATATTAACATTAAAGTTTTAATTAAAGATTAAAATATATTCAAAATGATAATTTGTGAAAGTTTCTGTTGACCCTTACACAGTGTCTGGTTTTCCTGACATGAAGGGGCATTGTCTGGTTTGCCTTATGTGTGATGATACCGACCCTACACCTCTTTGACCTTAAATTTAATTTTAACAAGGCATAGGCCATAGTGATACAATACGTCCTATCTATTTTTATTGAAAAAAAGGAGAAGGAATTAATCCATTGATACTATTAGTTTTTTACTAAGCTAATTAGCTAGATCTATACAAATTAAAAGTTGAAAATGGCAGCGACTTGGCTTAGTAACACTTAGTTTGTCTGATGACCCTGTTTTAGTATAGATCTATTTAATATTATATTATTATTTATTAAGGTAATGTTAATGTATTATTTATAGATCTATATAATAGTATAAATATAAATAAAAAATATACTATACTCCTATAGCTGGTATAGGCTAGTACTAGTATCTAGGCTATACTATAAAACTTAAAAAAGTACTATAGATATAGATAGGTACTTTGACAAACCTTTCTCTAAACTGACCTATAAACTGCTAACTATGCAGCTATATAGTTTTGAAACAGAATGGCTAGACTTCCAAACCCATGGTGCTAGTTGATTGATTGTTGTTTTTATACATTTGCTTCATTTTTTAAAAACTCTTGTGCTATAATAATCTTAAAGGAGGATTCCTAAGCTTTTGAATGATACCACATTGTCAATAAATAAAAATCTTGTTTATTTAGAAAATTTAAAGTAAAGTCATAGGTAAGAATTATTTCGCATTTAATATCATTTTTAAGCAAGCTTGCTAATTTTTTATTGAAATATCAGGTGGCCGAGCCATGCTCGGTTAAATAAATGCCCTGCCCAGCCTGACTGTCAGACAATAAGAAGTTCATACCGGCTTGCCATCCATCCATCCCAGTGGTGCTACAGCCCGTGTTCTGCTTTTAGTTTTACACATCCCTTCATTCATATCTCTAAACGCGTTCTTGTTTGCAAAGAAATATTTTAGTGTACTACTATAAGCCTATAGTGACGTAAGCAGCGTTTTTCCCGTTTACGTCATGGAAAACTTTCATTCATAAATTATTCTAACCAAAAATAATTTTACAACAGTGAGACATTTTCATATCGAAATAACGGTCGAACTCGAGTTTTCCCGATGTGGCCAATGAGTTGAGAATTTTTTTCTCACTAACATGCAGATACGTTGAAATTTTAAAGAAAATCGTTAGAGCCGTTTTCGAAATAGAAGATATATATATATATATATATATATATATATATATATATACCGGTATTAGTAATTCTCCTTGATAATATGAAGTATAAATGATTTATAATTATGCATTGTTAAACAGCTTATCTTTGATCAACCTAGTGGAGAGAATGCTATCAAGGTGTTATTTTACATTATATTTAAAAATATTATAAAGCTGGAGAAGTTTCTACCAAACGGCATTCTAGAAAAAGGATATACAAGAAGTCCTTATATTTTGAACACCACATAGAATTCACCTGCCTTGAACGGGTCGCTTTTTATTTTATAACTCATTTGTTTTTATGTTTGGAGCTAAAAACAACGATTCGGGACTGCGCATGTCCAATTTTAGATAAGTTCCCCTATTTTTGTTCCGTTTTTTCAAAGAATATGGAAGTTTTTAAGATTCTTGGTACCCATGTATGTAAAGCTGCTGTTTTAGCCTCCCCCGGCAGTTCACACCCATTTAAGGGATGAAGGCTATATTATGAGCCTATTTGATCTTAGGCTGATAGGCATATCAAAATAAGCTTCCAAACATCTTTAGAAAGACATTCCAATCACATTTATACTGTTAGCTGTTAAATGAAATTAAAATGAGGTGTCCAAACAAATAATAATGAAATCAGCTCATTCTCCGACTTTGAACACAGCAAAATCGTAATAAGAAATATTATTGGGATGAATAAATCTATGATTTTTTTTAAATGAATAAATATGACCTAGATCGAGATATCAAGAATATATAATTTATGAATGAAAGAAAAAGTGTGGGCTGCTATTTGAAGCCAGAGACCTGCCCATATGATTATGCCTGATGAGCTGGAGGTGAGGAGAGGTAGCCTATACACTAAGCGTGTAGTGTCAG
>JADKLZ010084329.1:1616394-1627295 GCA_021533235.1 Biomphalaria straminea
ATGTTAAGCAGTGTTTGCAGAAGGCCTGATTAGAGAAGTTCGTTACATTGGTGTCAGAAGTGAGGATTTCTAATGGCTTCTGTGAAACTGCTTAGTGAACTTGATCTAAAAGAACTTAGACAAGAGCTTCGTGAAAGAGGTCTACAGCTTAATGGGAACAAAGAAACACTAACAACACGTCTCAGAGAAGCGCTGCTGGAAGAAGATGAAGAACCGGACTCGTATCTATTTGAAATCAAACCAGATGTCAGAGTGCTCATGTGTGCCGTGAGTGAACAGATGAGCTCTCTCCAGATACAGTTATGTGCGACGCTGAAAAATGTCAACAAAACGTTTGGTACCATGATTAAGCAGATAGATACCAGTACTGTACAGAACAAGACTGAGGAAACGTTTGGTACCACGCCAAACAAGAAACTAGAACAAACAGATAATTTCGACAGAGATGCTGATGATGGTTGTGCTGTCTGTGACTGTGATAGCAAACCAAACGAATGTGAGCCACAAGAGAAGATCAACGGGAAGCAGAATGAGACAGCTGAAGAAACAAGACAAGAGACATATAGTTTGACTGAAGCTTCTGTTGCAGATAAACTTGATACGAGTACCTCAACCAGCATGACAGATCAAGACAACGTTGGGTCTGAGTCCAAGCCTGTTGCTGTGGACCTTAAAGACTTCTGTCAATCTGCCTGTGTCTACGAGAGAAACTCGAAGCATGGTTACTGTACCGAGGTGTTTGACAAGAACTGTGATGACAGGCCCGCCTTGCAGGAAGAGTGCGAGCGCCCTAAGACTTATCAACAAAGTCTTGACCAAACTGACGTTTGTCCTGATACCAGTATCAGCATGAGAAGCGCTGATGGTGGTGTAGTGGATGGACTTGTGAACAAAGAACGTTGCCCATGTGCCCCACAGACATTTCTGTCAAACACGCTTGAGGATTATGACGTGTTTGACAACCAAGCCTTCTGGAGGCCTACGGTTCATCGAGAAAGCCTGTTGGTGCAACCTGTAAGAACAACGGTCTTAATGAGCACTGCCATGACATCAAGTGCTCAACTACTAGCCACGAAGCTGCGGTCGACGGCGACTGAGAGAAAGGCTAAGAAACGTACACTTTCTCTCAACCAAAGGAAGACCAACTGGTGCAGGAGAAAGAGACATTCACAGGTTGCAACGCAGATGGCTTCATCGAGATGGCAGTATAAGCCCACTGCCCCTCCCACAGATAGACCCCCACCTGCAACTATGAACCTTCACAGCCCATATTGTGAGTTAGATTTTGTCCGGGACGGACAAATCTAAGAAGGGGGCAATGTTACAACTCTACAGTGGTGGACTGAATGTGTTTACATGTGAGGCCCACTGACACGCACATACGAAGGCGGGTCACAGGTCAACGGTGACCTGTGCTGGCGCAAGTGACCCGACAGCTCGAACTAGAACAGTTGTGTGTTTGAACAGTGGCTGGACAGTTTTCAGTCCAGCGGAGAGAAATACAGTGATAGTTAGAACTGTGTGTTAGAATAAGAAGTTTTGAAAATGTAGCATATACGCGTTTTAAAGAGACTTGTGTTAGTTAGGCAGTTGTATTGTTCTTAAGCATTTGTAGATAGTGGAGCCAATTGTGTCGTATTGGCTGTGGTGTTGTGTATTTGTTAATAAACCGCCACTGTGTTATTGAAGCTCTTGTCGTTAAGTTCTTGGATTAGATGTGCTGTGTTTATGTTAAGCAGTGTTTGCAGAAGGCCTGATTAGAGAAGTTCGTTACAATATATATGTATGTATATATATATATATATATATATATATATATATGTGTATGTATATATATATATATATTATATATATATATATCACATTATGTCTTGTTCATACTGTTACGTATTTCTGAATCTTCTGGCTAAATGTACTAGTAGGCACAGAAATCAAAACACTGCAAAGAACTTGACAACTAAACTTTCAACCTCATATAACTTTATTGAATATAAACTGACTGTAACAAGTAGCTTAGAAGACTGTACAAATCTGGTTGTTTACAATTCACTGTACTTCGAACTGAACTTCAGTCTTTCTCAACTTTCATCGAGCCGTATTCCGCTCCACTCAGCTGTTCAGAGTCATCCTCACTACACAAATCAGAGCCGTACACGTCTTACATCGACTGTAACGGCTCAAGTCCACTGTAGTTCGCTGTAGAGACTTTAACGACTGCAGTCCACTCCAGTTAACTCTACTCTAGTTAAATTGCATCGAGTCGCACACATCTCCCTTCTACTGTCTCGCACACTAGACGACTCTAAACTACGACTGCTACTACGACTCCATACTACGACTCAGAGGCGTCACTAGGCAGGTGCGGAGGGTGCGGTCCGCACCGGGTGACACCCGATAGGGCTGACACCCAAGTGTAAAAAGGCACTTTAAAAAAAATATTAAAAAATACCAACTTTAAAATGTGACAGAAGCAAAATCATAAAGCTTAGAATTGTTGAATAAAATTATTCTAAATGGGAAAACTTCAATAGCAAGATTTTTTCCAGTGATAAATAGTGGACAAGTCCACAACGAGAAACTCGAGAGAAGACTGAAGAACATTTTTCAGGCATTCAAATTAGGAACATTTTGGGAGCAGGACTTTAGCTTCAAAAAATTGACAAGGACGTCATTGCTATGATTGACGAAAACAGGGGAACATCTTGTATTATAGATTGCTTACAATCGCATTGTTACTAGCAAAGCAAAAGTTGGTATATGGCGGCGAACTGAAGAAGAATTTTCATTGAATAATGAATTTTTTTTTCTTGGGATTGTGGAAATGTTATCCAAATAGGAGCCAGTGCTGAAATAATAACTTATACGATCGCAAGTAAGCGATGAAAAAAAAAGTTACTTTCCAAGCTTGTACCAAAAATATAAATAAATGTTTAGCAAACCACTTAAGGGATATACTTATCAGAGATGAGAGACATAAAAGCTGCAAGGTACTCCTGGTATGTTGTATTACAGCACACCTAACATAGATCTCTGAAGTTGTAAGATATATTAACAGTAGCAATGGTAATGTTGAAATGACAGAAATATAGGATATTCCTCTTAATGTGGGCCAAATCTGGTGTATCAGATCTGATAATTTAAAGCGACTGAAAAGAGATGTTTGTAAAATGTTTTACATGTTTCGGATGTTCCTTCAGAGTTGAAGATAGTTACTTCCTAGTCCAAACCTCCCGCAGGACGACGGGGGATGGGAGCTGGCAGGGTTTGAACCCGGGACCATCGATAAATCCAAACGACAGTCAAGCGTGCAAACCGCTCGACCAGACAGCCATCCTGGGATGGGCTCAAGCACTTAAACATTTACTGTACGAAATATGTGAAAATTTAGCTCGAAATGTTATTAAGATAACTTTTCTCAAATCAAACTAGCATGTTAATGCAAAAGAAAAATACGTTTTAACAAAATGAAAATATCAGGAAAGTATTCTTAAGATTTACTATTCAAATAGAGAGCAAGATGTTAATACTGAGTACATCAATCTCTTTTATATTGGGCCTGAGGGCAAGATATGTGAACAGAAATACTAAAACTAGAATACTAGAATGCAGCAAAGTTTTGAAAGACGGCAACGAATCTCTACCAGCCTTTGAATTAAATGCATGTTTACAAGGCGTCATGTGAAAAGAAGCTTTGCAAAACTAAATTTAACTAACAACGTTCTCTGATTAAAACATTAACTAACAACTTTCTGTCGTTAAAACATCAAATAACAACGTTCTCTCATTAAAACATCAACTAACAACGTTCTCTCATCAAAACATCAACTAACAACCTTCTCTTATTAAAACATCAACTAACAACCTTCTCTAATTAAAACATCAACTAACAACGTTCTCTCATTAAAACATTAACTAACAACGTTCTCTCATTCAAACATTAACTAATATCGGTCTATTATTAAAACAACAACTAACAACGTTCTCTCATTCAAGCATTAACTAATATCGGTCTATTATTAAAACATCAACTAACAACGTTCTCTCATTAAAACATTAATTAACAACTATTTTTTGAAATCAAATCAAGCAATTCTGTCCATTGAAAACGAAGTAGCAAGATATATTGAGTTTAAATTATTTTTTTTTATAAGTTTTCTAATTTGAAATACTGAAAAGGAAATTTAAATATTTATTTTCTAAAGTTATTGTAAACTTTTATATGTTCAAAAAATTCTTTAAAAATTTTTGTACTTATCAATATACTTTTCATTAAGTTGCATCTTTCATTAGTTGTCCTCATGAAACCATGCTGAAACTACCACTATATGTGATTATAATATTCAAAAGTTCCATTACGAGCTGTTTAATGTTTACTTAGGAAAGCATGATTAGTTGGTTCTTAATTTCTTTCTAATTAAAAAAATCGTAGATGTTAATATGTAATGATTAACGATAATATGTAAGAGAAAAAAACATAATCGATACTCATTTAAACTTTGTGGAGCAGCAATCGACGAACTGTATTATCGCGCAAAAAACAACACACAACTGAACAACGATAGTTTTTATTTGAAGAATAAGTGGAACGCTGGGGGGGGGTGACACCCTGATTTTACCGCACCGGGTGACACCCACCCTAGTGACGCCTCTGCTACGACTGATACTACGACTCCATACTACGACTAACTTTCTCATTAACTGTGGCTTATATAGAGTCCCTAATCAGTTCTCCGAAACTGCCCAAACACTGCAGCTATCTTTTGGAACAACACACACATCCTGTCTTTGCTTATACATGTAGAATAACAGGTGAGGACATGGCACTTCCTGTCTTTGTTTGCCGAGTAGATACGAGAGAGACACTCGATGCTGAGTCATCCTGACGGTGTCACATGCTGACTTCCCCCTGTCACTGTTCATTTGTAACAATACACTGAACGAGTCAGGACTGCCTTAGCTGTAGACATTAACAAACTTTCATTGACCTCGTGCATAAATGGCGATTTCCTTTTTCGCATTGTATTCTGTTGATATCATGCAAAATTCTTTAAATATTATTTTCTTAACGTAGACTAAAAAAAAAAAGATGCAGAGTTGAGTCGTTTGCTAACTTTTGCTCTCAGAGAACTAGTCCACTTACAATCAGTGGCGTCACTAGGGGGATGCGGTCTGCACCGGGTGACACCCGATAGGGGGTGACACCCGAGTGGAAAAAAAATACTTTTCCAAAAGTAAATAGATAAATAAAATACCAATTTAAAAATGTGACAGAAGCAACATCTTAAAACATAGGAATGGCTGAATGAACTTTTTCTTAATGGGTAAAAATTAATATAAAGATTTTCTTGTTTGATAAATAGTGGACATGACCACAATGAGAAGCTCGCGAAAAGACTGAAGAACATTTATCAGGCTTTCAAATTTGGAACATTTTGGAATCCAAACTTTAGCTTCAACAAATTGACGGGGATGTCATTGTTCGACGTATAGATGGGAAAACAGAGGAACATCTAGCACTTATAGATTGATTACTATCGCATTGTTTTAGCAAAGCAAAAGTTGGTATATGGCGGCGAATTGATGAAGACTTTTCATTGAATAATGGATTTTTTTTTTCTTGGGATTGTGGAAATGTTATCCTAATATGACCCTACCCAGTGCTGAAGAATAACTTATACGATTGCGATGCAAAAAAAAAAAGTTACTTTCTAAGCTTGTACCAAAACTATAAATATTTTAGCAAATCGTTTAAGGGATATAGGCTACTTATCAGAGACATTTATGCTGCAAAGTACTCAGCACACCTAACATAGATCTATGAAGTTGTAAGATATATTAACAGTAGTAATGGTAATGTTGAAACGTTATAGGATATTCCTCTTTATGTGGACCAAAAGCTTACGGTATCAGTTCTGATAATTTAAAACGCCTGGAAAGAGATTGATATGATGGGTTCAGAGACATGGTAATGCATCTACAGTGTCAATGATTCAGGAAGAAGTTCAATAATAAATGAAGAACAGAAAAGAAACTTGAAAGGATGTATACACCGTTTACTTAAGCTATGTGGTCCAAATTCTTAATCAGTATATTTCAAACGAGTTCATTTTCTCGGTTTTCTAGAAAAAAGGTTTACTTTATTTGCCACTGTTACCAATCGATGGGGTAATTTTAATTAATGATAGAGTGTTATATGAACAACTCGCTGGTGTGCAGATCGTGTTGCTGATTGAACGATTTTATGAAAGTGTGACGGCGAAAATCTTTGCCGTCTCACTGAAAATACAAACACTAGAGGTGCAGCGCAAAGACAATTGCCAGCTGTCTGTTATTACATGTAAACCTTACAATGCTTGACTTTCTTGTTGGTAGATGTACTCAGAAAAGGCAACTAAACACAAAAGTAGGGTCCTAACTTTGAATTAAAGGGTTAATTATTCGCTAATTGGTGGCTAACCTAGAGCACTTAAGCATTTTTTCTACGAAATATGTAACAAGTTAGCTTAAAATGTTATTTCGTCAAATCAAACTAGTATGTTATTGCTATAGAGACACTATTAGAGTAATCTAGAGTAGAGTTCTTTATGCGCATGCGTGACCTTTTTAATTAGATGTGCGCTATGAATGAGACTATTAGAATATATCTTAACACTGCTTCGCAACTTTCGCGAACGAATGCATGAAAAATATTCAGTATTAATTTTTACTGCCAGAAGTCTCGCCTTGATCATGTTGCTTTTTGAGTATCATTAATGTGACTCATAATGTGCTGTTGAGCAGCCACTATGTTAAGTTGGATAGACTGCAGCATTGGGGAAACTGGTTCAAGAACAGATGAATAGTTGACGACAATGAAAAGACAAATCAGAAAGGCATGAGGAAGGGGCATTTACAACACTTGTGCATTTGTCAGGTTTCACTTGCAGTCATTATTTTAAAACCCGCCAAACAAATATCACTTAAGTTGAGATTTAAAGCTCGAATGGATTCGTATTTCTCAGTCCTTTGTGCCTCAGACAAAAGAGGTAAATTTAGCACCAACGGAAGAAGAAAGCTAGCCATCACGGGCAGCATAGGCCGTGTAGTTTACCAATGTCTAGACTGTACATAATGTATTCCCTGACAATGACACTAGAAACATCAAACATGCAGTGCGTCTCGCTGAACCAAAAGAAATAAAACAATGAAGTCGAATACGGTCACAAACAGCAAACCGAACGTTCTGAGATTTGCTCTGTGCCTGGGATGATTGCAGTTTCATTATTAAAATACCCAGTAAATGCAGTTAATTCATGATGCTGATGCTTGTATTTTTTTGTTTCTGTTTCTTGCTTCTGCCAGTGCTCCGTTGATCCAATTCAAAGTTTTGACTCGAAGCATGGCATATGATGAACTTTTTTGTATCTTTTCTATCATAAACTGGTGGACATTTTCGCTTGCTATTTTATCGAGCGCTGACACCGACGCAACACCGCAAGACGTAAATACATTTACACTCTTTACTTATGTTTAAAGAAACAATAAAGATAACTGGCAAGGATTATATAATATACTAGACATATTTTACCCGCGGCCCGCGGGTCTTTATCTGCGTATCACTGAGAGTGTTATGTAAATAATTAAACGAAATAATAATGCTATAGGTTAAGCGAATGCGTAAATGTAAAAATTAGTACGAATGAAGCTTTCAAAATAGCTGATCGACTTAAATCCATATTTTCATATAAAAACATTTGCTTATAGACCTACATATATTTAATCAAAATTTGAAATGAATAGACTTAATTTTGTGTGTTCATGTGTTTAAGAATTAGGTAGATCTTGAGTTTAATACAGATCTAGATGTATATCTAGATCTAGAGTAGATTTTCAAAACTAAAGTTTATTAACAACAATTAATAACTTTTGAAAAACGAATTTTAAATCAAGCAATTCAGTCCGTTGAAAACGAAGTCGCAAAATATATTGAGTTTCAAGTTATACATAAGTTTTCAAATTTGAAATCCTGAAAATGAAATGTAAGTTGTTTTTTTTTTTCTAAAAATATATATCTAAATATTTTCTTTTCAACTTTTTGTACCGTTGAATTTAATTTATATAAAGTTGCATTTGTTTTATTAGTCGTCCTCAGGAAACTCCACTATATGTGACTATAATGATAAAACGTTTTCATTAAGAGCAGATTAATGTATACTAAGGATAGCATGTTTAGTTTATTTCTAATATAAAAAAATCACAGATGTTAATGTATGTAATAATTAACGATAAAATGTCAGAAACAAAAAAAAATTGAATCGATGCTCATTTTAACTGTTTTGTAACAGTAATCAACGAACTGTATTATTGCGCAAAAAATAACTAAACACCGATAACGATAGTTTTTTATTGGGAAGATTAAGTGGAACGTTGGGGGGGGGGTGGAGTGACACCCTAATCTTACCGCACCGGGTGACACCCATGATAGTGACGCCGCTGCTGCAAATTATTGGGAACGAACAAAGTTGTTCGAAGTGATCCTCACGTTAAATTTAAAAACACCCGATTACATAATTTTAAGAGAAACCGATAAATTTATAAATGTCACATTACTACTACTTCTACGAATACCACAAATAATAATTTTATTTATAAAGCGCTGTTAACAAACGAAATGCAGACTCAAGCGCTGTGATAATATTACAAACATACACAAACTAAATCAAAAAGTTTTGAACAGGTGGGTCTTAGAGTTCTGTTCTTCTTGGATGTAGTGTAAATCTAGATAAGAAACTAGGCGCTAAAACAAATTATAAATAAATAAATAAATAAATATATATATATATATATATATATATATATATATATATATATATATCACATATAGGACTATCATATATTTATAGGCTATATTTTCCTAAACAGTTTAATTCCTTAAACTCATTGAAGCTTCTATATGTTGTGGATTCAGGTTGTCCACTTGTCATTGTAAGAGATACACAATTTAATAAAGCCATGGCCATTGTTTGTCTAATTCACCTACATGCCTAACCGCTGAAATTGTTGGTGAACACGGATGAGGTGAGGGGCGGGGCTAGCTAGAGCACGTGACCATTGACCACTGATGTGGTCATTTGCATACACGCAAATGAGTCCAGAAGAATTTTTTCCCCATTCCGATGGTCTAGATGCTATGTTCGCTAAGTGCGTTATCGCTAAGCGGTGTTGTCGTTTCCAGGATCACTGGTTTAAACCTTTTTCATTTAAAAACTTGGTCCCTGGTGCTTCTGTTCATCTATGTTCAATATGTAGGGGGCTATGTATCATCATTAGAGTGTAGTGTAGCAGGTAGTTTGTCTGAGATCAATGGGGAGTAAGTTCCATCTACTATCAAATTTAATAGAATCTCGAAAAAAATGTAGTTTTTTTAACAAAAGATAATCAGTTTTTAATCTGTAAATTGTCATTGCACGTCTAATAACAATTAGAGAATGTAGGTATGGGATACATGTGGTTTATCTCTAACTCTAAAGGAATCTCGAAAACGTTTTACAAACATTTTATACCAAGACAGTTTTGACAGCAGCATATTACGCAGAATAATAGATCAAAGTATATCGAACATATTTCATCAATATTGCAAAATAGTGAGAAGGGGGAAGCAATAGTCTTAAATAAAAAAAAGAAAAAACTTGCTTGAGAAGACTGCTTACCCTTTTTAAACAAACTACCTTTAAAGGTTCTTTCCTTTTTTTTAAGAGATAAGAAGTAGATATAACAACTTCTCAGTAGAACGAGGCAATAAGCCTATAACAAATATAGAAACAGAATATGTCCATTTTGTTCTCTTGCTATAGGTGATGCCTTTTATTATCTGTTAATGTGTAAGCATTTTTAATTATAGGCTTATAGAAGAAGATTAGTAAAAAAAATATTACTATTCCAGGCCCAATAAGCTGAACCGTTAAATTCTAGATATGTAAAATTTGCGAAAAATCTTAGTAGGCTAATGTAATTCTGCCTTTTTCATAAGTTAAATCTTACTATAGAAGCTTGTATTGTTATTTAATATTCATCTTTATTACTTTATGTATTATTTTCAAATGTTGTGTTGATGACTTGGAGTGCAGTTAGGTGCTATAATAACCATTTCAATGTTTGTGAATTGTGGAATCATAGACATAAATATATAGACTGGAAGTATGAAGTTAGCCTATTTTTATTTGGGGAGAGACAAATATGTTTTTGTGTAGGCTACTATATCTATGTGGAAAAAAAATTGCGGCAAATGAGCTATAAATTCTAGGACGTACATTTCAGCCTATATATAACTATGATCTTTTGTTTTGAAAAGTACAAAATTGCCTTTGACGCAGTTATTCATTTCTGTTACTTCTTAAGCTGTTTATGCTACTGAACTCCACTGTCTCTAAGAATCAGTCATCTAATAAATGTGTGCTAATAATTTTGTTAATAAATTCGTATTTACTAGCCGACTAGCCTGATATAAAACAGAAGTGCGATGTCAAAGGCAAAATTCAAGTTAAAGCTGAATACATCTATTTAGGGATTTTTTTTTCAGCAGAAGCCCTAAAGAAGTTAAAAAGGAAACATTTTATAACATAAGATAATCATAATGCCCGCCTGACATAGATGTAGTAGGCACGATTAGAGCTATAATAATACAGAAAGGGATCTATTAATTATATAGGTTATGGTTGAAAAAAAAACTATAAATACTTTTACTTGTATACTGCTCATAACTGCTGTATAACTCATACAAATTTATATTTTCAAATTTATTTCCCATAATAATTTTTTTCGTTATCGTCCACTCTCTCTCTCTCTCTTTCTCTCTCTCTCTCTCTCTCTCTCTCTGTATATATATATATATATATATATATATATATATATATATATATATA
>JADKLZ010084329.1:1631613-1646150 GCA_021533235.1 Biomphalaria straminea
GAGACTCTCTGGCAACATAGTGAGGGGATTAGCCCATGGGAAAAGGTAGGTGCTGACATAATGGATCTGAAAGAGACTCTCTGGCAACACAGTGAGGGGATTAGCCCATGGGAAAAGGTCGGTGCTGACATAATGGATATTCGACGTTACCAGTACCTAATCACTGTGGACTATTATTCAAACTTCATAGAAGTCGACCTCTTGACAAAAATGACCACACTGGAAGTAATAAAGAAACTGAAAGGACATTTTGCCCGATTTGGAATACCAAAAGTCTTTGTGACTGATTCTGGAACCCAGTTCACAGCTCAAGAATTCACTGAAAAGTGGAATATAATGCACATAAAATCAGATCCGGGCCATCACCAAGCAAATGGCAAAGCCGAATCTGCCGTTAAAATCATCAAAAATCTGATGAAAAAGGCAAACCAAAGAGGTGAGGATCAGTATGAAGCCCTTCTGGAACTAAGAAACACTCCTAGACAAGAATCAGGAGTGAGCCCAGCCCAACTCCTAAACAGGATACCTCGTACCCTAATACCAAGAACAAAGGACATTTATCATGCCCCACCGGGCAAACTTGAAAGAAAAAGAAAACATAAAGAAACTGCCAAAAGGTGCTATGATGAAAGAGCCCGTGACTTACCAACATTAACAGTTAACCAATCAGTATATTTCCAAGACCCTGGAAAGAAAACTTGGCGTCCCGGAAAGATTATTGGCCAGGAAACTCCAAGATCTTATAAGATAAGAAGTGTGGAAGGCGGAACGTACATACGAAACAGAGTACACATCAGACCACAGCGATCAACAAGGATGGAAAATAGGCAAGACATCTACGACGATGACGAAGATTGGTGGAGAGATTTTAAAACAAGTGATCCAGTCCCAGAGCGAGACAACGAAACCACTGTCCTGTTGACCCCTCCTGTAAACGACGACAACCATCCATCAAATATGCAACTGACTCAACCCCAGACCTAACGAACAATCCAATCAACCCCTCACATGCCCACTCTGAACCAACCAACAACAGAAGACCCCCATCAACACGAGAAAAGAAGAAACCTGTTTGGCAAAAGGACTACGTATGCAGTAAAACTACAAACAGTAACTTTATTATCTTTGTGTTGATAAGGAAAAGAGGATGTTGTTAGGTTATTATTTCAAGAACATTAACTCTTATGTTTAAAACTTATTATGTATTATTTGAGTAGTTTCCCTAGAGTTCATGCTTTTGTTATGATTCCATACAATATGGCAGCAGCCTGGAATGTAAATACTAACTATTAAAATGCCCATTGTTTTATTTGATCACTCAAAGTGTTTGTTGAGTCTTCTGATTATCTAGCTATTAACAATGTGAATGTTATCTATTTCTGTGGACAACGGTTAACGAGGCTGTCATATGGCTTTACCCAAACTAATTTGTGTGGGTGAGTGTCTGGGTAATACTATTCCTTTATATTTTTGACCAATTTTATATTATTTCGCTCCCTTCTTTTCTGGTATGTTGGGCATTTTTTCTCCGCGTGTCAGTGTGTGTGTGTGGGGGAGTTTGCTACTACTGCCCCTCCTCAACCCTTACCAATGGGTAGAAAGGTGGTTTAATTTTTGTTCAGATATCTAAATATGCTGTCGGTGCCAGATTAGATAATGAAAGGGTTGTAGATGCAATCGCCCTCCCCATATTATTTCCTTTGGGGTGAAGAAATGTGGGGGGCATATTTTAGTGGAAAGTTTACCACACTTGTATAAAAATACATTAATTAATGTAAGTTCTATATCAGACGAATTTTTGAGCACAAATACATTCTCCTTGTAATGTTTTTCAAACCTATTCTCAATATCAAGTTTTTTCTATTCGACCTACCCACTTTCAATATATGTTTAAACCGCTTAAATAGATAAAATTAAATTCAATTATCTTCTTTCATCAACTTTTTTTTTTAGAACTTTGCAAGACTTACAATACTTTTATAACAAAACTAAATTTTATACAGAAATATTGAAACAAATTAATTATTTAAATATGAAGGTCTGTTTTATTCATCATTTTTCGTAGATTTTTTATTTTGAGAGACGATCCTTAAAATTCCCTTTATCTAAATAAATCAGCTTTTCTCAAACTGTGGGGTGAATTTCATTCTACTCTTCATTCGTGTTGCGGCCTATGTGACACCTATGATAGTTCTGTAGTATCTAAATTCCATTGCTAGGATCTTGTTTTTGAGATCTGCAGTCAGCTCCCAAGATTCAAATACATATTAGAATGTGGCCCTGACCAGGGAGCGCACCAGTCTGACTTTAGTGACGAGGACTAGGTATTTCTCTGTTCAGATTGTTTTGAGTTGTGCAAGTCTGTGAAAGTCAATTGCAGTCTGTGCCATTCTGGACAGTAGTTCAGGTTTGGTTCCTTCATCTGAGACAATAGCCTTTTTAGCCACCAATGTTGATGTCCCTTTGGCTACAATTTATTTTTTTTTCAGCATTGATTTGCATACAATTTGCTGAGGAAGTCTTGTCTATACGCATTACCAGGTCAACTAATTCTTTTTCTGTCCCCCCAGACCATCTCTGTCGAATATGTATCCACCTAAACAAATCTACCCGTTTAGAGAGAATTAAAATGGTCGAACTCCTCCAGAGAGTTGAAGCATCATTTCCTTTTCATAAAATAATATTACGTTGAATATGATTGCGCTACATGTGCTTCGATTGTCACTAACACTTCAGTATCGACCCTTGCCCCCACCTTACTTTATTTCACTTAATTTGATCCGCCTTTTAAATAGGGTGTTGAGCTTTGGACGCCAAGAAACTGCGTTTGTATATCTTAGAATGCAAGAATATGCTTAGCATCTGGGTCCACCCCGTACCCCGCTGAGGAATCTACAGCGCTCCCCTAGACCCCTTAGCTGTCGAAAAGAAAAAGCATCAACGCATTTTTTTTCTGCCAAAGTTTGAGAAATACTGTGTATGAATGGGTTAAGGTTTACATAGTGTTAGGGTTGAGTTTGGAAAAAAATTGCTCAAGCCAGTCAAACATTTTTGATCTGCCAGTGAGCTCTAAACTATTGATTTTTTCATAACGTTTTCATAACGTTTGTCAGTAATTAGTATATCTAATAATTTTAAATGTTCGCTTACAAAACTTTTGTGGAGAGGGCACACCAAAATTTTATAAAATCTGATATTATAATTGAAATAATGCTATTTAAGATCTTAAAAATATTATTATTATTACCAGAAATATTCGTCACTTTAAAAGACAGGGAAAATTATACGACAAATAACGCTTTGATTTCTTTATATATATAAAACATTTTAAGATTACAAAAAAGGAAATGAAGGAAAATACTTTGGCCAGCACAACGACCAACAGCCTCTACTTTTCCCCAACTAATGCCAGGTACCATTGAGGACGCAGATAAATCCTTTCTTTAAAAAATTTCAAAAGGAGTCGCCAAAAACACTATTTCTTTTTCAATATTGGTTAACGATAATAATGATATACCTATAATTCTATTGGTTCAATGTCAATGCACGTATTACTCTTTGGTTGTGACTACTTCTGACGTGCACACTTATAGAAAGACACGCATTAATCTTCTTTTGACACCGTGTTTTATGGAAGTTTATTTTTTAAAATATTATTTATGATATAAGCAATGTTCACATATTAACTAACATTCAATTAGCCTAACCTAACATTAACAAAACAGAGGAGAGAGCCAAACAAACATATATCTTACCCCGATCTCCTCAGGTTCTCACCTTCTGCCTGAAATGACTTATATGCAACTCTGACTATTTGCACGCAGCTTGCTTGGTCAAACTAGGCTAATGGACGTCGATGACAGACATTGTTTAGACACATCAGGCTCAACTACTGCGCAGAGCTTCATTTATGCTGTACTAATACGTGATTTGTTAGGTACAAGTCATTATGTTAACATGCTAGCTAATGTAAACATCCCGCAAGTAACTAACGATTCACACATTTTATATAAACATACGGGTCAAAGTGCAATTGTTTTGTCAAATTTGAAGCCATCATACAAAGATGATTTGTCATTTGGAACCTCATGACAAAGAAAATTTGGGCAAATGCCAAAGGTCATTCACAAGCTGAGGTCCAGACTAACCAAATTGTATAGTGCGAATTTTATTTTGTCTCTGTCTCTGCATTTCTTATCATGTATTTAAGCATCATGCGGCCGTCCAACATTAAGAGAAGATGAAACGATTACTTGTAACCCCTCGACTACCTCTAAATCTAGCTGAATGAAAATCTAGCAATGAAAATCTAGCTAATTGTAAACTATATACCATAGTACTTAGGCCTATCTTAATATATTTCTAATTGATCCAAGTCAGTGTATACACTATAAGAACACAGATTTAGTCGGTAGCGTAGCGTGATGGGCCTACTCGGTTGACCTGGTTCAAGACTAAAATGGTGGATTCCCCTTCCGGTTAGCTTGTGTAATATAAACTAATCCGAAATTAACGGCTCCGGGTTACGAGGAGTGATCATGGCAAGCATATCTCAGACAAGGGGGGGGGTGGTTTTTCATTTTTTTGAGGGGGAACTTATGAGTTTTTTTTATTATAACACACCCCTTACAACCTTCCCAAATACAAAACCCCCCCCCCCCCCCCCCAAAAAAAAAAAAAGACATTATGGCAGTGAGACAATGAAGACTGTACCGTCTGAATAAGAAAGCAGAAATGTAAATAGAAACAGAAATAGTGACAACATTATCGCAATTATATTCCCGCTCGCACTTTTTTTTTTTAATGCGGAGTAGAATACATTACATTTCTATAACCAGTAGAACACTCCCAGCGAAAACACCTTCCAATACTAACAGCTACAAAAGGGCATTACTTTTGGTTCCTCAGTTCAATATCAAGAGAATAACCCTAACCCATAACATGCTCACATTTCTATGCCTCGTTATTTGAAGTCCATACAAATTATTTAGGCGTGCGATTTGGGTCCCATCCCTCGCCGTCCTGCGAGAGGTTTGGACTAGGAAGTAATCCTATACTCTTAAGCGAGCAATTCTTGTATATATATATATATATATATTTATATTTCTTCTATTTCGAAAACGGCTCTAACGATTTTCTTTAAAATTTCAACGTATCTAAATGTTAGTGAGAAAAAAATGCTCAGCTCATTGGCCACATCGGGAAAACTCGAGTTCGACCGTTATATCGGTTTGAAAAATGTCTCATTATGGAAAAACTTATTTTGGTTTGAAGGTTTTATGAATGACATGGAGAATTTATGAATGAAATTTTTTCCCACGACGTCAAAGGGAAAAAAAACTTGACACCTCCTACGTCACTGGCTTACATCCGTTCACTAAAGCATTTCTTTGCAACAAGTTTTATCGCGTTTGAATGAATAGACACAACTAGATATTTGCGCACCGTAGTTGAAGGTTTAAAACAGTGAACATCAATCAAGCACGTGGTTATCTGAAGACGCTCAAGTGCTTCCAAGTGTTTCTACAAATTAATCGCTTGATCCCTTTATTATAAGGCACGTTAAAATAAGAATTTGATTAATTGTATATTTTTAATTAGCTATAATGTAGGCCGAAAAGAAAGATATGGACGCCGAATCTGGAATCTGGATGTCTGCCTGGTCGAGCGGTTTGCACGCTGGACTGTCGTTTGGATTTATCGATGGTCCCGGGTTCAAACCCTGCCCGCTCCCATCCCCCGTCGTCCTGCGGGAGGTTTGGACTAGGAAGTAACTATCTTCAACTCTGAAGGAACATCCGAAACATGTAGGCCTAAAAGAACAAACAAACAATCTACGTCTAGATCTAGGTCTTGATTCTAGACTTACAACTAGATTCTCAGTTCTCCGTCGAAAAAACCGCCATGTTGCTCGCCGTTATTCTTCCCTAATAGCAGGAGGTTTGCGGCGTTGAAGAGATCTAATAATAATCTAATAGGTTTTCTGTTGTAATTTCTAGAAGAAAAGATGTTCACAACTTTTCAGGAAAACAAATAGATCTAGACGTCTACGTCTGAGCTATAGGATTTCAGCCAGATTTCAATCGCTTTTTTTCCTAGACTAGATCTAGATGTAACAGCATTGCCAATTCCACTCTAAATTTATAGAAGACAAATATTTTATAATTTTGTTCGATCTAAATCTTTGTTTTTTTTTAGAAGGTCTTTTATATAGATTCATTTAGACACACATTATTTATATAAACATAATAATTTTATTATTATTATTATTATTATTATTGACGTGAAGTTAATATTTTATTGACATAACGTTATTATTCGTAAATGCAATCATTAGTAATATCGTCAAGCTAGAAAATTCTGAGGAGCGTTTAAGGAAACTTGAGGATCTGCGACTTCGAGCTTCACATCGACTCGAAAAGGAAACCAACACACAATATTCTAAGCGGTCAACGAGTTTGCGTACGCTGCAGCCACTTTTGATTTAACTATAAACCTTAGTAAAAAACTTGGGGTTAGGGTGTGGTGACGAAAGGCCTAGAAGATATCTGAATGGAGGGATGTGTAAAAGCAGGCCATATCCTTCCATGGGCTGTAGCACCAGTAGCACCACTGGGATAGATGGATGGCAAAAGCCGGTATGAACTTCTTATGGTCTGACAGTCTTAGTGTTCTGTTTGTTCTATATGTAATTGTACATGGCGATTAAATATCAAGTCTCTTAAGTCCTCCTACAGTCTAGACAGCGTAAAACTATCGTAGGCCTACTATTATTGGCTTGTAAGAAAGTCTTTGAAGTTTTCCCCAATAACGTAGAAATTTGCGTCACTCGATGTTTCGTACTAAAGCCATAATTGAATATACCAATTCCAAAATTAAATGTCTGAACGTATCAATTTACATATAGAAAAAACAGAACACTAAAGAAATTCTTCGGGTTAGTAGTCTTTATCCGATCGTTCATTTTCGTAATTATAAAAAAAATCCCAAAATGACTTCAGGTAGGCCTATATAACCTTTCTTATGAAATTATTTTACCGAGCAAGGCTCGGCCACCTGATATTATATATATATATTTTATTTTCGCGGGTGGGGGGCATGGGAGAAAAAAAATCCCCCAAAACCCTCCCCGAAAAAAAAACCTGGCTACGCCCATGATTACAATTAATACGTTAGTTAATTAATTTACAACTGTTACACTAGAAATGGATACTAGTGGATAACACGGTTATATTAATCAAACAATAATGAAATAATGAATACTAGTCGACCGGCGGCATATCATACGCCGCTATTTTCCAAGGCAGGCCTTAGGCACTGCAACATATGCGACCACAGTGGGTATCGCACTTTCTTTGGACCCGTGCTAAATTTTAGGTGTATAAATTATTAAATTGAACCATTTTATCACATATAACAGATTTCCCGCGGCCTCTTGATTTACCAGGAGCCCCCTGGAAATCTCCTGAAATGTTATTAAATGCTATGCCGCCGGTCGAAAAAGTCCTGGAAATTTCCGGACATTATTAAAGTCTTTTTAAAGTAAAAAAAAAATGCTATGCTATTTTGTGAAGAAAATGGTGCGGATTTGGATATATTATTTCCCATTCACAACGTGCTGCGCCATGGGATCTTTCCAATTGCTTGATATAAGTAAAGCGAATGCGCTAATTCATGAATGAAAAATACTATGGAATTAGCTAATTGACCTTAATTTACGCGATTTTAAGAATATAGCTGCACTCGTGTAACAATGCTCTAGAAAAACAAATTTGAATGTTAATTTGATTAAATGGACTATAATTGTTATGTACATGTGCTAAAGCATAAAACTATATCTGCGAAGAGAAGTTCTATAATCGAGCCATGGGACCTTCCCATTAACTTGTTATTATAAGTGAATTCATGAATAAAAAAATACAACAACATATGCGACCACAGTGGGTCCCGAACTTTCTTTGAACCCGTGCTAATTTTTAAGTGTATAAATTATTAAATTGAACCATTTTATAACATGATATAACAGATTTCCCGCGCTAAAGTCAAACCTGAGAGTAGTATCTATCTGTGTATTGTCGTTCTAGTTTCAAGAGTCTTACGACACAATATAATGTCTTCCGGCTTCCACTTTTTTAACCTCCCTTCCATTCACTACACAAATTCATAAGAGAGTTTTATGAAACAAAAATTTGTGCATTACAATTGTGTGTACATTATTATATGTCTATAAATTGTGTTTAATCTCTAAGACTGAGGATCATGCAATTTTTTTTTCATAATTTAGAAATCATAATTCAATAGTAGATATATATTCATGTTTTCAAGTTACATGAAGTTACTTCCTTTTTCCAGTCTATATTTATTTATGTCTATGCTATTTTGTGAATGAAATAGTGCGGATTGGGTCCATTCACACCGCGTGCGTGCGCCATAGGATCTTTTTAATTACTTGTTGCGTGTTGCTTGTTGCTCGTTTGAACTGTTACTTTGAGGAATATATATACAGATGATGAGGCATAATAAATGAATACATACCAATATTACCAATAGTGCATCGATCATTTACAAATATATTATCAATATATTCTACACAATATAGCGCACCTTAACATTAGTGCCAGAGTCGACCAGGGCTAACAAGTATATTTACAAAATCTGTAGATAGTTTTACTGCTACATAAAAAGTTAATGTCTGATTTACAAAGTAGAAACATATGTATACTACCAACGATTAAAAATCAAAACAATCTGTAAAATTATTATATTGTTCTCTCCCTTTTAAGTTGCAAGCAAATCTATAAATATATTTTTTTAACATAAAATATGTACTGAATTTTATACCCAAATTATGCAGGCTAATCCTTGTCATGTTAATGCGTGTACTTTGGAAGAATATATATAAAAAAGGTGGAGGATGAAAAGAAAGGATATTTAAAAAAAAAAAGGTTTTAAAAGAAAAATATATATTGAGAGATGTAGAAGGCGATAAGAGACTAATCTTTATAATGGAAAAAAATTATCAACAATAGAAATTAACCCCTCCCCCGGACACTCCACGACTTTGTTTGCGTTAGAGGAAGCAAAACATGTAGGTCCTAGGCCGTAGCTGGGTGGAAGTGTCAACGAGATGTAGTGCAAACTTCTTCGTAATCTTCCAAGGCATGAAGGAAGAAGATGAACTTCTGGCGTATCTGACGCACTTTGAGGCCGTAGCAGCGAGGTGTAAGATTGAAAATAAAGAGTGGCCATTGCTGTTGTCCTACAAGCTGACGACATCGCTCAAAAACTTTATGTTGATAGACAGCCTATTCCTGAGCGACAAGTAGGAGGATGTCAGAACGGCACTTCTCCGCCACGCAGACATCAACGCTAAGACATGCCGTAAAAGGTTCCATAGGGTCAAACCACGGCAGAAAGTTAGTATTAGTCAGGTGAGTACCCGGTATACCCTAGACCATTACACCTGATAGAATCACAAGTTCAAAAGTTCATCTGAGTAAGCAACAACAAGTAAATAGGGAAGATCCCATAGTGCAGCATGGTGTGAATGGAAAATGGTGTAAACGAATCTGCACTATTTTGTGAATGAAAGTGGTGTATATAAATCTCTTCTTCTCAATTTGTCATATTATTAAAAGTATTTCCAGATTATTGTGTCGTAAGACTATTGAAACTAGGACAACAATACACAGATAGAGTCTACTCTCAGGTTTGACTTTAAAAATACTTTAATTAAAAACACAAATTACGCACATTCATTCATTAGACATGATTACGAAAGGTTACTCATCTCTCTATTCCTAGATCTAGATCTAAAACTCGAATTATATAAGATTATAGAACTTCTCATCGCAAAGATAGTTTTATGCTTTAGCACATGAACATAGTAATTATAGTCCATTCATTTCATATTTTAATCAAATTAACATTTCGCTTTGTTTTTCTAAAACATTGTTACATGAGTGCAGCTCTATTATTAATTTCGCGTAAATTAAGGTCAACTAGCCACATTTAGCTTCATTCATAGAATTTTTTTTATTCATGAATTCACGCATTCGCTTTACTTATAACAAGTAAATGGGAAGATCCAATGGCTTAGCATGGTGTGAATGGAAAATGGTGTATCCAAATCCGCTCTATTTTCATTCACAAAATAGCATAGCATAGGATAGTGGTGTATATAATTCTCTTCTTCTCAAAGTTCAAAAGTTCAAGCGAGAACAACAATCCTTTACTTTTACTTTACAAAAGATTTTAATAATTTCCGGAGATTTCCAGGACTTTTTCGTAGGCCTATATTTAATCACATTTCAGGAGATTTCCAGGGGCTCCTGGTAAATCAAGAGGTCGCGGGAAATCCGTTATATGTTATAAAATGGTTTAATTTAATAATTTATACACCTAAAAATTAGCACGGGTCAAAAGAAAGTGCGGGACCCACTGCGGTCGCATATGTTGCAGTGCCTAAAGACTGCCCTGAAAAATAGCGGCGTATGCTATGCCGACGGTCGACTAGTGAGATTAATTTTTGTGTGTAATCACTGCAAATTATTTGAAATAATTTTTGTATAATGATAATATTGGCGATGCCTTCGATTCCGAAGATTAAGGCTGAGTGCAGTGTTTTACATAAAAACCCAGTTGCGACCAGCATATTTTTCCGAATTTCATACAGACAAATCCGTCGTCTGCTGGCGGTCTATTTAAGTTTTCTTTCCGGTTTTTGCACCTTTTTTTTGCCTAAAATGGCTTTATTTGTGTCTCAAATGTTTGTCTTGCAGCTTTTGTGAGAACTCTCCAACTACCTCTCTCAAAGGCCATCTGCTGACAGAGAATGCTGCCAGTGAGTGCGAAATTTCGCCTGAGTTGATCTTTTTTGAGCTTACTGGAGGCACCTTTGTAACTCCGTCCTACTCTAAGCACGCCAAAGAAAATCGCCTTTGGCATGCCGTCGTCTTTCATTCGTTGTGTTATTGTGTTGTTATTGATATCATAAAAATTTATAAACAGATGACATTTTGTTCATATTTGCCATCTCACTATTCTTTGTGTTTTTCAAAAGAGGGGGGGCTATCGGATTTTTAATAGAAAAAAATACTAAAAGGGGCGGTAGGCCAAAAAAAGGCTGAAGACCACCGATCTAGTCTAAATCTGTGTGTAACGCTGGCGTCACAGGCGCTTCTGCCAATATGACGCAGCTAAACAATTAATATCCAGTAGCCAGGTGGTGACGCTACTGGGCGGGTTCATTCTGTGCACTCTGGTGCAATACCAGAGGGTGGACTTCACCTGAGTGACCAGACCGGCACACTAGACTAGCTAAAACTAACTAACTAAATTAAAACGACAACTAAAATAAGCAAAAAACTAAATTTATAAACAACTAATATATAAAACTTTTATTTACATCAAGTATAAGCAAGGGAGACAAATCAAAATAAATTATATACACACATAAAATAACCTCTGCTACACACTAGACTAAATTGACTAAATTAAAATATAAATATTTAGAGACCAACTCATCTAAAACTAAACAACCACACTAACCGATATTATAATACTAAACTAAAACAGAGTTAACCAACGAACAAATCCACTACTTCGAACACTAAAAACTAATCAACCAACTCTTAATTAATAACTCATATAAAACTACTAAAATTTAGCCTACTACAATTAAGACATATAAACAGGCAGACTTATAGGCGAGTAAGGCCAGCATTGTTGGCGAGCATTATGGGCGAGCAGACTTAACTGCAGTAAGGATAGCAAGCGGCTCCCAGCCTGAAGCTACACTACATAAAAATCTAATCACTACATGGTCATGAGTGACTGGACACAGCTCCAGAAGAAGAAAAAGGAAGTCGGAATTCAAAACATCCCAATTTATAGGGTTCACTTCCTGTCCCCCCCCCTGGCCAAATAAACTAAACAAAATTACAAGCCAAAAATAAATAAAAATAAAATAAAATGAAAAATACACACCGCATGGCTACATTCACCCCCGCCCAAAACTTTTGCGTCCCCGCAAAACAATCACACAAAAAAACAGTTTAAAAAAACAGATACAAAAATTCATACCAAAGCGTAGAACAATAGCTCTTGGCACAAAAAAATACCGTACATAAAAAATATACATAATACAAAAAAATACAAGAAATATAAAAGTACCGGTACATAGAACATGTCAGCTTAGAAAAAAAAATACAACAAAAAAATACATGGTTTAAGAAAATTGGTTCCGAGCCACCCAGGCTAAGCTTAGTCACACAGACTAACAGGAACCACCCAGGCTCAAACAGGTCCTTAGCCACACAGGCTAACACTAAGTCACACAGACTTACATGGAGCCACCAAGGCTTCCAACAGGCACATAGTCACACAGACTTATGGCCGGCCACTGAAGGCAACTATGGTCACCAAGACCCATCATATAAAATACATCATAAAAAGGCAAAACAAATCAAGTCCTACATAAAAAATAGCATCAAAAGACAAACTCTTAATGCAGGGCTAACATCTAACAGTGGTGGAAAAAACACAAAAATATACTGAAAACAATAATCCACCCACTGTCAGACAAATCAGTGACAATGAAAAAACATTACATGCCTTCCGAAGGCAACAACAAGAAACCTATTCTCCACCTTCCAAAGGCAAGAACTACAAAAAATACTAAAATGCCTTCCAAAGGCGACTACATCAAAAAACTACTTCACGCCTTCCAAAAGCGACTACATCAAAAAACTACTTCACGCCTTCCAAAGGCGACTATAGGGTGCTGTACAACATTTATCTACGTCATGGCCTCCAAGACACATAACTTTTCGTGGCCTTGACGGCAACAACGAAAACTAACATGACTAGAACAAATGAAATAGCAACATACTACTACGACCATAAAGCACAAAATTGGCTGTTAAGAGCTCAACAACGGCTTAAAAAACTTACTAAAAGTACTTTACATTATCTCCTACTAGGTTGCAAAACCAGGCAACGCAGCTAGTAAAACATACATACAAAATAAACCAAACATAAAATGCATACATAAAAATTATTTATAAGAACAAATAAAAAAATATGCATAAATACTTGAAAAAAACAAATTAAAAACATAGCCACACCAGACAGTGCGACAAAATATATTTACATTAAGGAACTTAGAACACATAACTAAAAAGACAACATAACATAAGACCCAGTCGAGGAGGTTTCTTCTTCAAAAGGAGCTTATACCTTCGGTGGGCTGTCGATGCAGGAGCCAGGCTTGTAGACTGAGTAGGTGACCTCTAATCTCAGCCCGAGATTGCCACGACGAAAAGATAGCAGTTTTTGTGTGGGGGCTATGGCCACAACTGCTCGTTGCAACTGGGCTGTCAGTCGTCCTAAATGGTAGGACAGACTGGCCCAGTTGTTTAAAACACAGAAGCGATAGTGAGGACACTCCTGTCATGCCAGTACCTGGCCTTTTGCACGATTTCTGCCTCAGAGTTGTCGTAGTAGGACTCTGCACAAATTCGAACACTATTCATACAGTTCAGCAACTCGAAGGGTGTGGCAGGTGCTGGGGTGATGAAGACTGGCTTCGGGATGTACCTTCTCTACTCAGTTTCAAACAGCAGCCTTGGCCTGAATGTAGTCACCTCAGGCCACAACATCTCTTCCATTAATGTGGTGGCGACATCTCTGCATTCATGGGAGGCTGTCGAGTTGTCCTCCGACTACCTCAG
The DNA here is from genome assembly GCA_021533235.1 of Biomphalaria straminea. Lineage (NCBI taxonomy): Eukaryota > Metazoa > Mollusca > Gastropoda > Planorbidae > Biomphalaria > Biomphalaria straminea. The sequence continues at coordinate 1,645,347 of JADKLZ010084329.1, forward strand.
GACTTGACATCTCTTCTACCATAGTGGGGGGTAGCTGCCATCTTGTCCTCTGACCTAGGACATAACACTTCACTGTCTCTGGGAGAACATCTCTGTCAGGGAGGAGCTGACGTCTTGCGCTCCTCGGACATCGCCTCGGAGCACCCTTCCGAGGTACCTCGACTTCAGCTGGGACCGCTGCATCCTTCCTGCCGCTGCTGCCTTTCTGCCGCCCTAACCTAACCTAACCTAACCAAAACTACAACCTCACGACTTCCTACCGACAACCTCAAAACAAAACTCCTAGAACTACAAAACACAACTGGCTATCAACTACCACAGAGACCAACTAAAAAACCACCTAGAGCTACATCCTAACTCCTAGGCCTAACACTTCAAAGAAAAAAACACTACCGACCACAACGAAAAATACCACTATTCTAACAAGCAAAACTTCTACGACCAACTAGACTATCCAGACCCTATCAACACACTAAAACTTTTACTACCAACAAAAAAATAAAAAATCCTACTCCGAATAAAACTCCCTAACAACCTAAATCAACAAGTCTCTACAGCGCTACGACAACAAAATAAATCTCCTAACACTGTCCTAGAAAAAATCCAAACTCGAAAAAACCTCACAAAAAACTTAATCCTAAACTAAAAAATACTGTGCGTCTGATCACTCAAGCAAAGATCCCACTTCTGACAACCAAAATGTTACGCTGGCGTCACAGGCGCTTCTGCCAATATGACGCAGCTAAACAATTAATATCCAGTAGCCAGGTGGTGACGCTACTGGGCGGGTTCATTCTGTGCACT
>JADKLZ010084329.1:1654544-1668452 GCA_021533235.1 Biomphalaria straminea
TATATATATATATATATAACTATATATATATATATATATATATTACTATATATATATTATGTAGGTTTTATAAATATACACAATATTTTCATTACTTATTTGAGACAGAAACATGCAAAAAACATTTGAAAACAAAAATAAAATTTCTAGGAATAGATGCAGGTAAGTTAACATTTTTCTTTTTTTTAAAAAAAAAAAGAAATTCTGTTTGAATCTTAACTGTCACTGAGAAGCTGCTCACTGAAACAAAACAAAATGTAGAAAAAATTAAATGCAATGTTTCAGCTTCAAAAATATAATAATCTATCTATCTATCTATATATTTCTCAAAAGACAAGTTCAAAAGTTCAAACAAAAACAAGCAACAACAAGTAAATAGGGAAGATCCCATGGCGCAGCACGGTGTGAATGGAAATTGGTGCATCCCAATCCGCACTATTTTGTGAATGAAAGTGGTGATTATATAATTCTCCTCTTCTCAAGTTTTGTCATAATGTTTAAAGTATTTCCAGATTAATGTGTCGTAAGACTATTGAAAAAAGAACAACAATACACAGATAGAATATACTCTCAGGTTTCACTTTAGAAGTACTTTAATTAATATCACAAATTACACACATTCGTTCTTTAGACATGATTACGAAAGGTAACTCATCTCTCTATTCCTAGATCTAGATCTAAAACTCGAATTCAACTCTAAGATTATAGAACTTCTCTTTGCAGAGATAGTTTTATGCTTTAGCACATGAACATCTATATATATATTCCTCTAAGTAAGAGGTCAAACAACAACATGCAAGCAACAACATGCAAGCAACAAGTAAATAGGGAAGATCCCATGGCGTACGCACGCGGTGTGAATGGACCCAATCCGCACTATTTCATTCACAAAATAGCATAGACATAAATAAATATAGACTGGAAAAAGGAAGTAACTTCGTGTAACTTGAAAACACATGTATATATATCTACTATTGAATTATGATTTCTAAATTATGAAAAAAATAAAAATTGCATGATCCTCAGTCTTAGAGATTAAACACAATTTATAGATTCTAGACATAAAATGAAGTACAATGCAAAAAATATTTGTTTCATAAAACTCTCTTATGAATTTGTGTAGTGAATGGAAGGGAGGTTAAAAAAGTGGAAGCCGGAAGAGATTATATTGTGTCGTAAGACTCTTTGAAACTAATCTAGATCGACATTTAATAATTTCCGGAGATTTCCAGGACTTTTTCGTAGGCCTATATTTAATAACATTTCATGAGATTTCCAGGGGCTTCTGGTAAATCAAGTCCAAGAGGCCACGGGAAATCTGTTATATGCTATAAAATGGTTTAATTTAATAATTTATACACCTAAAAATTAGCACGGGTCCATAGACATAAATAAATATAGACTGGAAAAAGGAATTAACTTTGTGTAACTTAATTTAATGATTTACACACCTAAAAGATATGCATAGGTCCAATTAAATTGCGGGACCCACTGCGGTCGCATATTTTGCAGTGCCTAAGGCCTGCCCTGGAAAATAGCGGCGTATGCCATGCCGCCGGTCGTCAAGAGGCCGCGGGAAATCTGTTATATGTTATAAAATGGTTCAATTTAATAATTTATACACCTAAAATTTAGCACGGGTCCAAAGAAAGTGCGGGACCCACTGTGGTCGCATATGTTGCAGTGCCTAAGGCCTGCCCTAGAAAATAGCGGCGTACGCTATGCCGCAGGTCGACTAGTACTAATTATATTCCATTTAATCAAATTGGCATTCAAATTTGTTTTTCTAAAGCATTGTTACACGAGTGCATCTCTATTCTTAATATCTCGTAAATTAAGTTAAATTAGACATTTTTATCTCCATTCATAGTATTTTTTATTCATGAATACACTTATAACAAGTAAATGGGAATACCCCATGGCGCAGCATGGTGTGAATGGAAATGGTGTATCCAAATCCGCACTATTTTCATTCACAAAATAGCACAGACATAAATAAATATAGACTTGAAAAAGGAATTTAACTTCATGTAACTTGATTTAATAATTTATACACCTAAAAATTAGCATGGGTCTAAAGAAAGTGCAGGACCCACTGCGGTCGCATATGTTGCAGTGCCTAAGGCCTGCCCTGTAAAATAGCGGCTGTCAGGGAGGGTTTTGATGGTCGCTGACTTGTCTTAACGTCTAGGGTATGAAGTCTTCGCCTACCCTCTCACTGAGCAGTATGAGCTGAACAAAAGTAAAGCATGAAAAAGTAAATGCGACTATAATTAATTCAACTTAACAACAATTTGCAATGTGAACATTGTCAACTTATATCAGCTGAACAACAATTATATAAAGTCAACAGTTTAATGAGTGATAATAATAACATGATATGAAATATAACCAATGAATGCGGGTTTGACAGCTAGTAATCATAATACACAAGTTGAGATATAACAATATGTTACGAATCTCTCTATTTAGGCTGTCTGTACCAGTCGACACCACCACAGAAAGAACTTGACAACTCAGGGCTCCAAATAACGTAAAAGTTTAATGTCAATAAATAACAACCAATACTGTACAATTGGCAGAACGTAACATAAGACTGTACAAATATCTCTCCGTTAATAGCTGTACCGCCGTATCAACTCTTGCTCGGGTCTCTCCGTCTTGTCTCGAACTTGTACTGAGCCGTAGTAACTAACTGTAGATCGGGAAGTTGTCTCTGACTCGTCTCTGATACCTGCGCTCCTTATATAAGGTCCCTGATGGCCTTCTCGAACCGGACAGAACGCCCCTCGACGTTTCTAGGTGGTCAGATGACTATAATTCTCGTGACACTACAAAGCTCTGTTCACGACGCCGATTCTTAGCGAACCAACTCGTCTCGGCTGACCGTCGTAACTCGTCACGCTTGACCGCTCATCTGCACCGGGGCAATTTGTGTCGGCTGACTACACAAATACCACTACTACCCCCGGCCGTGCCACCACCATGTTTATAACAATATAATCAGTTAACATTCATATAGCGCACCTTAGTCTCGGTGACATAATTCAGTCACAAATTAAAGACTACAGCCTAGGGCGATGGATACACGGGCCATACAACAACACTGTTACTCAGGCGTGACTACCCCAAAGTCCAAGCCTGCGTCCCTAAACAAAATAAAGGAGCAATCCTTAACAACGTTATTCACTATGTCATAATATAACGATTCGAGCTCTACGACATTCAGCAGACCATAGACTAAACCAACTTACTGGGGAAATCAAACACAACAGCAAACAGAACCCTTAACAACGAAGCCACCATCGACCCATTCACACAGAGGCAACCAACAATGACAACACAGTGCACCTTAGGAACAGATACTCGCAAAAACTTATGGTGCAATGAAGGGAATACTAATCACGATGGGCATCAAAAAGCTGTGCATGACATCCCCTAACTGGACCTTGCGAAAATAAGTCCAGTCATTTGTGACAAGTCGAAAACTCGCTGTCAGATTCGCTAGCTTTTATCACAGCATTAATTATTAATTATCTTTATTTATCTATGTTATTTTAATTATTTCCCCTTTCTATGCCCCATTTCTTCACAAAACCGCACCTATTTCCTATTTACGCTAGATTAAAGTCTAGCACATGGACCATGGCTGTCGCCACTCCTCGCTTATCTCCCCTTGACCGGGGCGTAGATAAACGCACGGTCGTTTACTTTGATCTTATGCGCCGGCTGTCCGACTGATAGTCGACACCGTCTGGGTAGGATTGTTCCTTCCTCTATTCATACCCGCGCCTCTCCTTGATCAAAGAGATTATTCGAGGCCACAAGTCTATCGACCCTCCAAGGTGTGTCCCTTATCTCGTGTCCACGCATCTCAGGCCTTTTCCAATATGTGAAATATTCGTCTCGAGCTGACCACGTGAGAGATAATCCCTATCTTATCACATTTCCTGTCTCCGGTCATACTTCCGACTTTTATGAGCTAAACTATTCCAACTCGCTCATTTTCACTCCCGCTGGCACTTGCCGCATGAGCCTGGACTAGTTCATTTATTAATTCTCTTAGAGGAATATTTGGTGGTGAGTCTGCGTTATTACAAGTCCATTTTATCTAGCTTGTGTATATTTCATTCTGGATATTGTCATGTGTATTTTATTTAGTACATTTATATTTAATTTGTGCATTGTGTATTTCTCACTGTCGTAAGTAGGAAACTTAACCATTGCATATGTATATATTTATATATTACGCTTACCTATGTCGGCAATATTATTGCCACGTTGCTCAATTGATAATTGACGCAACATTGTACATGTATGTACATCTTAGTTTATTTTCTTTATCTCGGCTGGTCGCCTTGATAATTTTAGAAGAGATATCAGAAACATCTCTCATTTTAATCATTTTGCTTTTGCAAGAGTTGTTCCCTCCCCTTGAACGATCAATCATTGTTCATGTCATGGCCCCGGCCGTGTGTAGACAATAGCGTCACGGTCATTGACCAGCAGCGTCCAATTCTCCCCTCTCTTACCCCCTCCCCCCGTTGCTCTTTTCACTTGTAGTTAATTGAGATTATTACTTCCCTTTTCATGTATATTTCATTATTATTCCCCCTTTTATATACATTTTATATTACTACTATCAGCCCTCTATTTTTCCAAATTCCATTTGTGATCATTTTCCCCCATTGTGCACTAGGCAATTTCACCAATCTGACGAATGCACCTCAGTCGAGGGCATCGATAAGATGCATGAGAGACATGTCCTAACTTGTCTTTATTTATCCGCAGCCTCCCTCAGGTGTCTGCCTATATGCCTATGTGTATTGACACATCTGCCCATTTGCAGTGAGTTCCATCTACCTACTTGGCGCTAGCCTATACTACACTCGCCTATTTGGTACTAACCAGTATCGCTTGCTCACTTGGATCCACTACGAGTATCACGTACTATTAAGTGCTTTTCAGCGCTGAAAGTCACTACTCATCGTCCACTTGGCGCTATCGGCTCAAGCCTGCCTATTTGACAGTCCGCCTGTCAGCCTCTTAGGTACGACGTCCCTATAGATCCGTTCTGTGCGAGACGTCATAGCTCTGCCAACTCACTGGACATCCTGCGCCCGACGCTGCCCACGGCAGATCCGCTCTGCCCGCAGTACACTTGTGCCCACGGTAGCCGGCCATCCGCCTTACTGTGCCCACTACAGATATTAGAACTCTTGGACTGAAACTCCACTAGGACTATATCATCGGCGTCCCTCTTCCAGCTAGAGCGACCCCAATCACCAGCCAGGATACAGACAACTGCGATCCAATCAAGACAGAAATGGCTAAGTACCAAGGACAAAGTGACATATTCTCTCATTAAGTGCAAGAGTGATGATCAAACATAACATCGTTTAGAGTTAGATACAAACCCTCCCCCCTTTTATCTTTTATGTAAATATTTATGTAAATAAATATTCTTTATATTTTTATCAATTTGTATCTCTCTTAATTGCTTGTCTAGTTGCGTGTCTGCTCCCGATTTGTCTGCTGATGGGTCAGTGTGTGATATACTAAAAAATAATCATCCCCTAGACACCAAACAAGCTAAATTCACGTCACACGCGGCGACCCGTCACATCATTCAAGAATTATCGAAAGCTGAACTACTGGAAAAAGCAAAAAGCATTAGGAAACATTGCCACAACCTAAAGCCGAAGAATATATCCTCCAGAAAATCAAAAATACATAACTATTCCAACAGATGCTAACGCAAAAAAACAACAACAACAACATCCATCCTAAAGTTATTATAACATTGCAATGCATAATAAAACAAATAATAATTAATAATTACATGCATATAACATACATATTACAAATGTATCTCCATAGCTATACTAAAAGAGTCTTTTTACGCGAATCACACTAGTCTCGAACATAAGTCTGCTAGTATATTGTCCTCTCATTTGATGTGGCACACGTCGAAGCCGTAGTCCTGAAGCATCAGATCCCACCTAGTAACACGGTGGTTCGTGAAGTTCGTGCTCCGAAGATAAGCCACGGCCTTGTGTTCAGTTTGAAGGTGAAACTTGACGCCAGCCAGATATTTGTCCAGTTTTTTAATGGCAAAAACTATCGCCAATCCTTCTCTCTCGATGATGGAGTACCTCTGCTCCCGAGGCAACAACTTCCGGCTTACATACTTGACTACACAGATACGCCTGAACCCTGCTTAGAGCCTCAGCGCACTTGATTCCAGTGCACCTTAACAGACCGACCCCGACACAATAAACCGGTAAAGTGAAACACATCCTCGTACTCTGGTTCGGCGTACTGTACCAAACCGCCAACGCGATAAAAAAAATTACAAACATTAATTTTTGACAACCCTCCAAACCACTTTAAGCATTTAAGATTCCTTCAATCCAGATATAATTAATAATCAACAGTCGCACAAGACAATACTAATATTATACCACCCTCGGTATAATTTCGCATGTCAATAGTTATCTTAATCCTACACGATAGAAAATGCAACTAGATACGTAGCCCAGATCCAATTGCTAAATTCAATTAGGATAAGATTGAACTTTTACAACAGCATATACTCTATTACCTGAACTTCATCAAGCACATTATACTCACTCATCAACTAATCAACCATAGTAATAAAATACTTCCATGTGTGTGCTATCCTATCAGAAACACGTCCGCAAATTTACCACTACGACCAGATTACCAACAAATTACCAACTCATCACGTCAACCTCTCGCACTCACACGATGAGGGACAACCACAATACTTCTACTACCAAACTTTGACCTGTCCAAATATCTAACAGCCCTAACAGCTAAGTTTTTAAACCTTACATGTCCAATACCCATGGATTTCCCATTTGCCTCTAATACCTCTACAAAACCAAACAAACCAAACTCCCTAAATCTATTTTTAAGCTTTTGTCAGTTGACATTGAATGGGAAATTCCTAGTAGTTACAGTATAGCGATCCGGCATTAGCTTATACCTACGGCGAACTTCCGAATCGCGATCACCCTCTAGTCATCTATGTCTAGATCGCTGGTCTTGGTCAGTAATAATATCATTGGGGTTACATTCCTCCACATCACAGTCATCATTTCCAGAACTTCTTCAGCTCTCGCCTCTCTTCTCAACCTCTCTTCGCGCTCCAATCTGGCATCCTCCTCTGCCTTCGCTTCTTTCCTCAACCTCTCCTCTCGCTCAAGTCTATCCGTCTCTCGTTCAAACTCCTCCTTTTTACGTTCAAACTCCTCCTTCTTGGCTCTCTCATAATCAGCCTTCTGCTCTACCACATACCTCTCTAATCTCTCACCATCATACCCGAGAGCACGGCCGTCACTGATGAACTGGGTGTTTAACATCAATCTAGTCTCCATTTCATATAATATTACAATTACAGGCCTTACTTAGTTAACAATAAAAAAAATATTAATTTAGATCATAGAAAAAACAGTATATTATTGTATATTATATTACTCATATATTACTCATTACAATAGGCAAACTGAAACCATGGGCGCATCGACAAACACAGGGCCAAGGACTTATCTGCTCGGTATCCCGCGTCAAATGAAAAACGCCTCACTCCAGGCTCCGCAGAAGAGACAGCAAACGCCACTGGAGCAGACCAACGGTTCTAACGTGATGAAGGTTCCGGTACACCAGCCAGCAAGACACAAAGTTTCAGGCCGATCCCGTCGACACACACCCAATCCGGTTACTATAGTGCCAAAGAGTAACTAGCGCGCATTAGGCAAGATCCAAAATATTAGCTCTTTACATGGAGTATCAGACCACTCACAAAGCGTACATGTATTTAATTACATTTATCAAAAAAAACAAACATTACATACAACTAATACATATTCTATGGACCTCAGCGGTGAAAATAAGGAAACAAAGGTCACAAAATGAACATTTACATTTTCGTTTCCCAGAACCACCAATTCTGCCAGAGAGGGTTTTGATAGTCGCGGACTCGTCTTAGCGTCTAGGGCCTAGGGTATGACGTCTTCGCCCGGGCCTACCCTCTCACTGAGCAGTATAAGCTGAACAAAAGTAACGGCATGAAAAAGTAAATGCCGACTATAAAACTGAACAACAATTTGTGGAATGTGAACATTGTCAACTTATATCAGCTGAATAACAATTATATAAAGTCAACAGTATAATGAGTGATAATAATAACATGATATGAAATATAACCAACGAATGCGGGATGTTCTAGGGTATACCGGGTATTCACCTAACTAATACTAACTCTCTGCCGGGGTTACTATATAGCCGCGGCTCGTCTGCCTTGGCACCTCTACCAGCGTACAGTATTACAAGCATGGGCGTAGCCAGGGGGGGTGTTCTTGGGGTTCAACCCCCCCCCCGAAATGAAATCCCCCCTTTTCGGAAAAGGGGGGGGTCGGAATTTACTTACTGATTTTTTATTAGATTTTGTTAACTTTAGGCGACATTTCAATACTAAACCATCATTTGTCCCAGCGCAGCCAAAAGGGTTTTGAGTTTAAACCCCCATAACAGGGGGTTTTGCAGTTAAACCCCCCTCTTCCACAAAACAAACAAAAAAAAACAGCGTACCCAACAATTTCGATTTTCCAGGGGCAAACCTAGGGGGGGGGGGAGTTTGATTTTCGATAAAATTTTCGAAATTTTCGATAAAACTCCTTCTTCAATGTAAGACTATCCATACATCAGTCACCTGCTTCTATGAGCGTAGCCAAGAGGGGTTTAGTGTTTAACCCACCCCCCAGCGGGGCTCGCCGTTAAAACCCCCCTCTTCAATATATTAAAAGCAAGTTACACTCTCAAAATTCTATGAGCGCAGTCAAAGGGGTTTAAGTTTTAAACCTCTTATAACAAAACCCTCTTCAGCGGGGTTTAAGTTAAAGCAACAAAAATACTTCTTCAATATAAGGAAAGGAAATTACATACTAAAAATGCTATGAGCGTAGCCATAGGGGGTTTTGAGTTTAAGCCCTCCTTCAGCGGGGTATGAAGCTTAAAAATATCTCTTTAATTTGAAAAAAAAGCAAATTACACACTCAAAATTATATGAGCGATGCCAAAAAGGGTTTTTACTCCCCTCCAGCGGTATTTGAAGCTAAAAAATACCTCTTCAATATAAAAAATAAAGCAAATTAAACGCTATGATTGCCAAATGGGTTTAACCCCCTTTCCGCGGGATTAATACTTAAAATACACTTTTCAATATATAAAAGCAAATTACACATTCAAAATTCTATGAGCTTAGTTTAAACCCCCTCCTTCAGAGAGTTTTTTTTTAAGTTTAAACCGCCTAAAGATGGTTTTGAGTTTAAAATCCACCTACCGAGAGCTTTGAGGTTGAAAATACGTTATTCTAAAGCAAACTAAATTCACCAAAATCTATGAGCGTAGCTATGGGGTTTTAAATTTAAAAAAATTTGTTGACGATAAAAATTTCCTTTTCAATATAAAATCTTTAGCAAACTACAGACACCCGAGCGTAGTCATTAAGAGAGGTTACACATTTCTACCAGTGGCTGGGCTACATTAATAAAGTCGTCTGCGAAATAAAAAACAAATAAACAAATGTAGCTCAACAAGATGGCTAAGACAGATTTTAGGACTTAGTTATAGAGATTGGGTCTAAATCAAGGAAATCCTATGCCGAACTAGGAGTCGACCCCTTAGTAAGGTTGTGACAGAGCGTCGCATGAGGTTAGCGGGACATGTTCTCCGACAAAATAAATTACAGCCTAATAAAAATTGCGATGACATCCAAGTACAACTTGGAGTCCTCAGAGCAAGTGGGAAGAGGCTTCATAAATTGCCAGTCACAGATTTCAGATTTTTGTGGATACATCTTGTCGTCAATTGTGCGGGAGGGTCTAAGTCAGTAAGAATAGCCCATAAGGTTTTTGAAATAAACTTTTTAACAGCAAGATAATGGACCATAGATGCCTCAGAATATGTATTTTGTTGGCATTCATTACTGGAAATAGTGCTTGGCGGCGGGGCTTCGCCCCGTACTGGGGGAGCTCTCGCCGCTCTCCCAGACCCCCTTGCTGCCAAGGGGGAGAGTCTACAATTTTTCCACTAACTCCAGGAAGAACATATTCTAGGGCACAAAAAAACGCCTTCCGAAACAATGAAGCTAATAATAATAAAGATTAATTATGTACACACACACACACACACATATATATATATATACTAGACAGATATTACCCGCTGCCCGCGGGTCTTAATTTGCGTATTGCTGATGTAGTCAGTGATATTGTGCATTAGAAACAATGAAAGAAAATAATAATGTTTAAAGTAAAGCGAATGCGAGAGATTCACGTTGAAATAGAAATCATGAATAAAGCTATAAATAGAAACTTGACCTTATTTTACGCGATATTAGGTATAGTTGCATTCATGTAAAAAATGCTTTAGAAAACAAAATTAAATGTTAATTTGATTAAAATATGAAATGAATGGACTGTAATTCAACCGTAAATTTAAGAGAGTAAAATATTGAACTCTCAATGATTTAAATCCAAAAATAACTCATTTATTCGTCAAAAGCCAACAATGTTTTTATTTTATTTAGAGTTGAATGTTTGTGACCTCAATACGCGTTGCCTTGGTGAATATTGTGTTAGCCGTGTAGGCAACAAAAAAACAACAACAATACAATAGATCTAGTCTATATTTTAAAAGCAAATCAAACGCGTGAATGTAATTGTTTATGTAATATTGTGAGTTTAATTTTGTATAGCTCTTGAATCCTAACAATTTGAATGTCACAGCAATGTAGTCAATAAATAAAAACTTGTGTGACACATTAGCTTCCTAGATGTGACCTAGATCTAGATAAAATAAGCGCGTTGTTATCAGGTCTAAATGCGCATAAGTAAGTAAATCTGAAAGAAAAAAAAGTAAATTAAAATAAAGACTTAAAGTTAAACCGAATCGGTAGTTGAAGGCTTAAATGTTATAAAAAAATACAATAAAAAGTAAATTGTATTATGTAAATAGTTTATTACTTTAATAATATACATTTATAATGCGAGATATTATGACCTATGACGTTCATTTCATTTGTACCACTGCGCGACACATGTAGATGTAGGCCTAATAGTGCCGTAAGTTACCGAAAAGTATGTCAAAAGTCGATCAAAGCGTTTTACATTTAGAGCGAACGATTTTATGTACAAAAAGTTTTTTTTAATTCAAATTTGAAGATTAATTTTCTTTAAATACTGAAATGAATAGTCACTTATATGTGTGTTTGTGTGTAAAAGTAAAAAAATATGTTTTCTTGAATGAGAACTTATTTAGACCTAGCCTCTAGACATAGTCATTGTCATCTGTGCGCATGTGTGACCTATTTATCTTGTCTCATCAAGAAGCTATGGCCTAGATCCATAAAATAGTATAGTTGTAATAGACTTGGTCAACTTTATTTTTTTTAAGGGTCTTACGTTTGTTTTAGGGCTAAAATACATACACTACGGCCTAAGTTGGTACCCAAGGAACATTTCTGCCAAGTTTAATGAAAATTGATCACGCGGTTTTGATTTCTATTCGATACATACATACATACATACATACATACATACGCTAAACATTCTACTTTATATATTAGATATATATATATATACTAGCTAAATTTTACCCGGCTTTGCTCGGGTTTTTCTTTCTACAAATAGCATGCATTTAGTCCAATAATGACGTGAACAAAAAAGATGATAATTTAAAAAATAAATCAATTCATCCACTGCTGTGTGTGAGAAAGAAGAGCTAAGTCGTCTGCAAAGTGGAGGTCATCTAACTGTTTCCACAGTGTCAACTATATACCGTTCTGCTTCTGGTCAGTTACTGTCTTCATGATCCAATCTATGTCTAGTAGAAATAAGAAGGAAGAGAGTAAACAGCCTTGTCTCAATCCTGTTTGGACTTCAAATGCCTTTGTCAGTTTTCTACCATGCACTACTCTGCAAGTCATCCCTTCATATGACTTCTTGATGATGTTATTAATTTTTTCAGGCACTCCATAGTGTCTCAAAAGTCTACAGAGGGTCTATCTGTCCACACTGTCTAATGCCTTCTCATAGTCTATAAAACTGACGTAGAGAGGGGAGTTAATTCCATTCCATGGACTGTTCCAAAATTATACGTAATGTTGCTATCTGATCTGTACATGATCTCTCCATTTCGAAAGCCGGCTTGTTGGTCACGGAGATGTGGGTCTACAGCATCTTTCATTCAGTTTGACAGAATGCCATTAAACACTTTCCCTGGAATGGACGGTAGTGTTATCCCTCGATAGAGCAGGAACTAAGATCGCCTATCTTTGGGAGTTTGATGAGGTAGCCCTCCTTCCATTCTGGTGGCACTTCTTTTTCCCATATCTTTAGAAATATAAGAGTACCAGCCTCCAAATGAGAAGAAAGTAGTTTATTAGACCTAGGTCATCAATTAAATGAAAGCATTTATATATATAGATCTAATTTTAAAATAGTTATTGTTAATTAAAAGTATAGTCATGTATATAAGAGAGTATGCTATATTGAATTCTCATTAATTTAAATTAAAAAATAACGCACAATAGAGATTAATTATTCAATTTAATGTTCAAAGGTCAACATCTGTTTTTATTTTTATTTAGCTATGTAAGTTCATGACCCCTTGACGCGTCGCCTTGGTGACAAAAGAAGTAATGGTGCGCGACTTACGGGAAAAAATGTCAAGACGATTAACGCAATAAGTAGTTCTAGATCTAGACTTTCTTCAGTAAAAGTATATTCAATCGTATATTTAAGAGAGTAAAATATTGAACTCTCAATAATTTAAATACAAAAATAACGCATGTATTCGTTAAAAGCCAACAATGTTTTTATTTTATTTAGAGCCGAAAGTTCGTGACCTCAATACGCGTTGCCTTGGTGAATACTGTCACTGTGTAGGGTGTGTTAGCCGTGAAGGCGACAAAAAAAAACAATACAATAGATCTAGCCTATATTTTAAAAACAAATCCAACGCGTGAATGTAATTGTTTATGTAACATTGTTAGTTTAATTTTGTATAGCTCTTGAATCCTAACAATTTGAATGCCACAGCAATCTAGTCAATAAATAAAAACTTGTGTGACACATTAGCTTCCTAGATGTGACCTAGATCTAGATAAAATAACTGCGTTGTTATCAGGTCTAAATGCGCATAAGTAAGTAAATCTGAAAGAAAAAAAAGTAAATTAAAATAAAGACTTAAAGTTAAACCGAATCGGTAGTTGAAGGCTTAAATGTTATAAAAAAATACAATAAAAAGTAAATTGTATTATGTAAATAGTTTATTACTTTAATAATTAACATTTATAATGCGAGATATTATAATTATGACCTATGACGTTCATTTCATTTGTAGCACTGCGCGACACATGTAGATGTAGGCCTAATAGTGCCGTAAGTTACCGAAAAGTATGTCAAAAGTCGATCAAAGCCTTTTACATTTAGAGCAAACGATTTTATGTACAAAAAGTTTTTTTTAATTCAAATTTGAAGATTAATTTTCATTAAATAATGAAATGAATAGTCACTTATATGTGTGTTTGTGTGTAAAAGTAAAAAAATATGTTTTCTTGAATGAGAACTCATTTAGACCTAGCCTCTAGACATAGTCATTGTCATCTGTGCGCATGTGTGACCTATTTATCTTGTCTCATCAAGAAGCTATGGCCTAGATCCATAAAATAGTATAGTTGTAATAGACTTGGTCAACTTTATTTTTTTTAAGGGTCTTACGTTTGTTTTAGGGCTAAAATACATACACTACGGCCTAAGTTGGTACCCAAGGAACATTTCTGCCAAGTTTAATGAAAATTGGTCACGCGGTTTTGATTTC
>JADKLZ010084329.1:1669434-1682249 GCA_021533235.1 Biomphalaria straminea
ATTGGCTGTTTTACTTTACCATTATTAAAGTACCAGATTATTTGGAGCTCTTGTTGTCAGTTTCTTTGATGTGTTGTGTTATGTGTTTAGCAGTGTTTATGGAAGCCTGAGATAGGAATCGGAGATTCGTAACAGTATAGATATCTATACTATAAAGTTAATAATTAGTAAAATCAAAAAATATTTCATAATGTATTTGATGTGTATTGCTAAAACCATGATTTTGAATCACAAAATAAATAATTACGTATAATGTTTCTTCTTATAATCACATCTCTAACCTCTGTAATTACATTTTTATGACCTGCATATTTATAATTCCTCTTATCAGTTTGAAAATTCTTCCTGGTTTAAAAAAAGAAACAAAAAAAAAAAACAACCTGGGTGGGTGGTTTTACATGGATCTTAATGATTTTCATAGAGATTCAAAAGCATATATATATTATTACTAGCTGATAGACCACACTGAAAAACTATTGGAGTTACCGTTATAATTTTTCAAAATATAATAATTTAAAAATTCTCTTCAATAGAAAGACACTCCACCAACTTCGCTGCAAGTTTATAGAATTTTAACTTTAATTGACTCTTTTGCTCCATCCATGGGTATCAGGAAGTTAAAAAAACAAACTTTTGGAAACTTTTGGAGAAAAAATATTAGAGGGTAACATCCTGAGGTAACCACAAATGCTAATACCGACCCTAGATCTAGTAATGCCACTGATTCAGGTAGCCCTTTTTTTGTTCTCTAATGGCATTAAGAAATAAATAATATTTTAACAATTTTGTTTTAGACTACATGGAAAAAATATTCCTTTATCTTTGTGATCTTCTGAGTATTTGACTCTTGTTTTTTTTAATTTCTACGTTATAGTTTAGGCAGTTCATTTATTTTTTATTATTTCTAATTTACTTCATAATCTTTTGTATTGTTTGGTCTCTATGTAAAGTGATTGGGCAGTAGAATGAGGGCCCCATATATATTGCAAATATGTAATATAAATGTAAGAGGTATTTGCTGATGTATAAAATGGCCCGGCCTATCAGTTAGTACTGCTATTACTTCGAAATCATTAACATAAAGACTTAAATTACAATTTTACTGTCCGCTCGCTACTTACAATGTTACCAAAACTATAAACAAAACGTTGATGCAGCAAATGATGAAAAATTGTATGCGTTTCATTCCTTTTTGTCTCTAGTTTTCAAACTCACAATACAAGAAAATGTTTTCCTTTATGTCTGAAATTTAAATAAAAACATAGAAACAAAAACAGTATACAAGAAGTGTAGTTTTATCAATAGGGTTTGTTGCTGAACATATATGTGTCAGACGCGAATAGCCCAATTTTTCTGTAAAGGAAATTACAAAAGTCATTTTTTCTATATATCTTCTATATAAAATTCAACCACAGACCTATATATATTACAATAAATTTACGTTTTTGATTTCGAGTTTCGATTTATTTAGTGGTTACTGTTTTACTATTGCATACCAAGTATTAGAGTTTAGAAAAACCCAGTTTCTTTTCTTGTGCAATTGTACATATCATTTCTCTGTTAGTAAAGTCCTATATTTAGATCTATGATCTAATTCCAGTCTAGATTCATATAGGCCCTATAAAACTTGAATAGATCTAGTAATAGTATAGATTCTATCTTATGCTATTCCTATAGTCATTTTTTATTAGAATAAAGTATAGATATTAATAAAGACTAAAGTTGATTAATTATTAGATTATTATATATAGACATAGGACATAGATCTAATAATTTAGGCTACCGTAATACATTTACCATAATCTATACTTAACTTAATGTACTTAACTAGATCTATAGATCTATCCATAATTTAGTCAATCTAGATCTATACAATATTCATTATAATATTTCTTCTTATTTAATAAGTTAGTACTTAGACTTAGATCTATCATAGTTTATAATAAATTTACTTTTCAATGCCTAGACCTAATAAAAAAATGCTAATGATTTCTAATGACTGTTTTTTTTTATAGTAATAGGCCTACTAGATCTAGGTCTAGACTTAACTTAAATCTAGTCTAAAATAATGACTGTCTAAGACTCGAGATGATTGAGACTTTCACATACAGATGTTGTTAGTAATACGGTTAATAATGTCGGCGGGCAAAAACCAAGGTTAGGAGGATACTTATTAGGGAACTCTTGTATGCTGATGATGCAGATTGTAGCTGACTCTGATATTCAGCTCCAGACCCTGGTTTACAAACTATCTGCTGCTTGCCAGAAGTTCGGCAACCTGCAACCGCAGCTGTGTATCAAGGATTGGCCTCTTTAGCCACACAAGAAGTCGCAAAGGGAAAACATTGTCTCACGAGACGTAAAATGCCACAGAGAGAATGTCGGCTGAAAGTAAACTGTATTCATATATAAAATTCTTTTTTTTTTTTGTACTAAAAAAAAATAGGTGCCGGTACTCATGATAGATTGCTAACTTTCAACTACTAATAAATTAACAATTAACGTTGAAATACTATAAAAGTAATAATTTTTCCCGACATTGAAAAAAGGTGCCGGTACAAGTACCGGTGCGTACCATCACAAAAATATATGTATAACTCAATCTTCTTTCATTACATTTTTTTGCGGGGTTATTGCTACTTAATACATTGATACCGGATCGATTTATATAGGGCCTAAGTATACAAGCAGGATCTCAAGCATTGGATGTATTTATTTTTTAAATACAAAGTTTTATGGAAGAGGCAATTATGGGCGCCCACAGGGATGTGCCTCTGAATTCTGAGTAGTCACGTTTTAGCCATTAAAAAATATTAATGAAATACTTCTTCCTGGTGTGTTTTTTTATTACGTAGATGTAGATTTAATCAGAATCCAGGCGACGCAGTATACTAGAGAAAGCCGAGAAGATCGAAAAGAGCTGGGAAACCATAAAAAAACAAAACAACTAGCAATAGACTGTGGAGAGTGACGTGTTTTTGTTGAGGTCATATGTTCTATGAAGAACCCAAAGAAATGATGATGATGAGGGGTTGTCACGGTCAAAGAAGATCTTTGAAGGTAGCTTGAGTAAAAGGTATCATATGCTACAGTGCAAGTGATCTTGGAAGATGCTTCTTTTGAATAAAGATCTCATGACCGTGACAGACATTCCTATGGTGATTTAACAGAAGGCAGGAGATCCGCTTGTCTTCCACTTCTAAGGTACACTGGTGTATGCAAACGCGACATAAAGCTCTTCAAAGTCGGCACTAACAGCTGGGAAAAAGTGGCACTGGATAGATCCACAAGAAAAGTAACCTTTAAAAGAAAGTCCTCGATTGCAGATGCCAAGTAGAAATAATGGTGAAAAAACAAAGGATTGGCCTCTTTACTCACACAAGAAGTTAAAAGGAATAAAATCATTTAAAGTTTAAAATCATTTAAAAAAAAATTTTTTCTCTTCATGAAATTGTGTATCGAAAAATGCCGGGTACTTGAAATAAGCTAGTACTAAAAAAACAACACAGATCTTGGGTAAAATACTCATCAAATAAAGTACTGTAAATGTGCACTTTCCCGCGCTATTTTTAACTCTTTTTCTTTTTATAGCCTCTATCTGGTTTGATCTCAACCACCCGTATTTTTGTGCATAATTTTTTTCTCTATCAGGCACACTTATTATTATATCATAATAATGTCAGTTTAATTTATAAAGAGAACTGAAAAATGCAAAGTTATATAGGGAAAAAAGCCACTTCCGGCCCAATAGTTTTGAAAAACGATACGAAACGAAATAGCAGCAACAAACCCTATTAGTTTAAAAAATTAATAGATCTTGACCAAAAACAATAAATCCGTGCGATTAGAAATATTGTTTTAAAAAGCCTTTATATGAACTCACTTTGTCGGTCCGTCTGTCTGTTTGTCTGTCTTGTAAAAAAGTTTGAACGCATTTTTTTTTCTTCCATTTCCCATTCTGGGACAAAGTTGAAACTTTGAAAATTATTCACTGTACTTGACAAAACTCACCCCCTCTCAAATTTTTCCAAGTTATTGTTATTTATGTTCACCAAGGCTCTAAAATAATTATTAATTAATATAAATGTAAAAAAAAATAACGAAAGCCTGTGTAATTCTAAGCAAGAAAATAGAAAACAAATTAAGACGTTTTGGAAATTTCGCATGCCTGACCCTGACCTTAACCCAAAGTTTGCTTTACTGTATAACCAAGATAAAAGTACATGCAAAATACCTTTCAAAATATATTTAAACCATCAGAGCTGTATTCATTATATTTTCCTTTAGGTTTGACTATCCTTATTGCATTAATTATTCAGATTTTGAGCAGACAATTCGAAAAGATAATTTTAAAAAAATAATTTCATCAACACTACTTTTTTTTTGCGCTGTTGCTAGGGTAAACAAACTGAACAACCAATTATCGTTTATGAGATATGTCGACCTCCTGACAAGAAAATAAATGTAATTAAATGAAATTAAATGTAATAAAATAAGAAAAAGATGTTAAAAAGTTATATATGCCTCATCAGCTATTTAAAAAATAGAAATTGTAAAATAAACAAAATAATACTTGAAATTCATAACTTGAACAAGTATTCCTTTTATTGCTTCAAGTTTACCAAGTCCAATCTTGATTAGTATGTGCAGGACACCTTGCAGATTTAACGCAATATCTTCAATTGAAAATTTCAAATTAAATTCTATATATTCAAAAATGAAGCGAATTTTCATTTTTTTGTCAAAGCTATATTTTTCAAATTATTTTTTTTTAAGTTATCATCAACATTCTACTAGGGGATGCTGGAAACCTTTTTTAAGCTATATTACAAAAAAAAAAACGAAAGCCAACAGTCAATATTCAGTATTATGGTGGCCATTTTTCACCTACTTTTCATTAAAAATATTTTTATTAAACCTAATTTCAATGTCAATTTAATGCAATTAAGTAGAAAAAAATATTCCTAATGTAAAATTAAGAATCAATTGCTACCTTCTTCACTTATCGAGGGAGCTGTTCATGAGTTCACCAAAGAGTGCAGTTATTCTCTGGGTCTCCTACAAGATTAACGTTTATTCTCTTCATCATTGATTGACTTAAAGAATAAGCCTTCTTGATAATAGGTTCATCTTGCTTAACACTAAGGAATAGTCAGAGATGCAGTTTGTGCTTTGGTATGAGCAGGTGTAAATGATACTTTTCATATCCATACTCTGAGTGATGCTACATGAAAAGAGTCTTGTATATCATTCCTTTTCTCTCTAAACAGAATCTGGCACTCATGGGCATCACAAACAAGTTAAAGAAGAATTGCTAAAACAAAATCTAGGTCCTTTCTGGAAGTCCTAAGAGAAAAAATCAAGCTTGTTTCAGACCAAATTAAAAATGTCCCCACAAATGCTAAACTATCTTATTGTGATAAAGAGCCAAATATTTCTATATAATTTCTGGAATGTTAGCGTACCTTCTCTTGGATAATGACGGTGTGCTTGACTCTCTTCTCTTCTCTAATTCTTTCATTGACATCTTAATTCCTTGTCTGTTTGAACCATTCTCAAAGTTTGCCAGGAATTCGGGTAGCTAAATCTGAAATCAATTAAGTATCATTTTTACGTACACTGGACCGTTAACCCACCTTTCTACCAACTTCAGCACACCGCTAGAAGGTCCTCACCAAAATAAAAAAAAATAGCATCAAAGCCTTTGGTTAAAAGTTAAAACCTAATGGAGCGCAGGAGGAAAAGTCGTCAAGATGGTTATGATATCATTTTCAAAAATTGTAGAAACTCTAGAGACATTGACTAGTGTCAATGACTAAGTTATGGTATTCTAGCACCAATATTTATTAGGTGCACAATTTTTTAACTTCTTTGCTGCCTTGCTTGTAAGCTTATGGAGTGGTTTTGTTATTATGCTGGTGTAACGTTTTATTGAGGTTCTTCTCTGTACCCCTGTTTAAGGTGAGTTTCTAAAACAGTACTGCATTTCGCAGTTGTTTTGCTGCCATGGTGTATTTTATTAGACCTTTTAATTTGTCTTTGCTTACATCTCTACAGGGAGTTAGTTATGGAATTGGAAGTCTACACTAGAGACTAGCGTCAGCAGTGCGTTGTGCTGTGATTGTGCGTACTAATGTGTTACGTTGTGGGACAGCAAGGTGAAGAATGATCTGTTAATTTAATTATTTTGTAACATTTTTTTAACTTCAAGGATATCTTCTTTCTTCTTCTTCTTAAATGGTGTCAGGTAGAGTTGAGCCTTTGGCTCTTGGAACTCTAGGCCAGCAAAAGTGAAAATGAGATCCCTCTCACCGGCCTGTATAAAAAACAGTGTACACTGTTTTTCTGGCGGGTGGGTCAGACTCGCGGCAAGAGAAAAAGACCGCCATTTTCCTTTTCTATACCAGGCTAACTGTGTGGGACACGCCATTTATGTAACAGCCCCTTGAAGAACAGCGCCTTGATTGTAACAAGGTTGCGGGAGCTTTTTTACAACTCCACACAGTGCAACGAGGATGCTCTCGCATCCACTTAGGCACCCCACGGGAGTCTTGTTTTGCTACTCTTTAGCCTAATCGTTTCCTCCTACGATTGTTTTCCACCCGGGCGCCACTATGAGGCAGGGTAGCATGCCCGAGAACTTCAGAGATATACATTCATCAGTTTGTCATCATAAAGCACATTCATCCCATTAAACACCTACATTGTAAGCATCTAGTTGATTGTTTATTGGAAGTACGGAGGTGCCTGTTAAATGTCAGGGGCCAGAGCTAAGCCTTTAGCACAACCCTGGAAACTAGTAAAGATGGAAAATCTTCTACTAGATCTGAAGCAGGCAACATTTTCAAGTTACTAATCAGGCTACATTTATTTTCTCACCTTGGTGTTTTCGTCGCTGTATTAACTAAAATAATGGACATGCAAGTCTGCCTCAAAGACATGGATTATCGATTCGAGATTTCGCATTTAAACGGAAAACATTAGAAACGTTCTTCACTAATAGACGTGGCGACATTACTGAAGCCAGTTGTTACCTCTGCTGAAAGAATGTCAACAGATCTGGAGATGAGAAGACCTCAGAGATGTACTGGCCACAGGGAAAAGAATAACAGGCGAAAAAAGTGAAGATTCTGAAGTAACACACAACAGTGAGCTAGAGGCGGAATAGTTGAAGAAATCAAACGATATTAGCAACTTCATGATGTGGTACATAAGCAGAAATTTTAGTCGCCAACCTATCTATTGAATCCTTATATCGATTCAATTGCGATCAACTATGAAAAATTTGCGTTATAAAAATAAAATTGGATAAAATTATTGATAGTTTAGCGGTCAAGAAAGCGCGTAAGATTTATATGGCGAAGTAGAAATACCTGAACAATCAATAAACATTAGCGGGGGGAAAAATTCTGTTTTATTTATTTGGTTTTTTTTTTGGGAGGGGGGCATCAGCATCATTACAAGCTGCCGCATTGGGCATCATATAACCTAGCTACGCCACTGGCAGTGTTAACAACATAGTAACAAAATCAGATGTATTATTCATATTGCATTCATGTATCTTTCTGTACCATTAATGTATGTATATATTTTTGTAAAAATGGTTAATTTTTATAACAAAAAAAACCTGATTGTATAGTAAAATAAAAAAAAAACACATTTCGCTTTCAGAAAAGAATAAATTAATAGTTGCACCTTACCTTTAAAATGTAAAAAATATTATGATATTGGATTTTTAATATCGTTTACAGTTTTTGAAATCTAATCAACACAGACGGACAGACAGGTAGACCAAAAATAACAACAACTAAAGTAGTTATTCCCCTTTCCGGGACCGATAAAAATATGTAAAACGGTTTCGTTTCTGTATTTTTAAAAATACTCCCCACCCCAATTTGTCTAAGTTGTCATACATTATAATAAATCTGACGCTAGGATATAATTGTCGTCATGGTTCATTGCGTACAGCACACCGCGTAGTGTTATATAGATTCAATGTTCCTTTTTAAATGAATGAAAAGAAAATAGAAAACCAGCCCCACATTTTCGCAAAGACGAAGTGAAATAAGCAGGTTTGAACCTCTCGAGAAACGAAATTTGTAATATTGAGAAAAAAAAACAAGGTTACACAGACAGATTGTGTCAAAACACAAACTCAAAATCGGCCCCCGAAGTGGTCCACCCAGGCAGGTAAAACGGCAGGTTTCAAAATTTTTTTTCAGAAAGAACATCAGAATGAAATTCTATCAAAGGCAAATGAGAAAACATTAAGAAACTGGAACAGACACAAAATAGAGCAGTGAGATTCATAACAAACGAATATTGACATTTGACTAGAGTAACGCCTTTTGTAAAATCACTAAATTTAGGGTTGTTATAGCAAGGAATGGGTTGTCTGAGCTAGTCAGGAAAACCATGATTTTGCAGAATTTAGGTCACTGGTCGCGAAGGACGTGACCATCTTTTTTATTATTATTATTTTTATTATTATCTTTATTATATAAGATAAGATAGGATTCATCTGGGCTCATACACTGTTTTCATGATATACACACACACAGACACAGACATGGAGCTTAGTCAAATGTAGGTAACACTCAAATAACGAAATCAAATAACACGGGCGAAAAGCCAACAAGATGAACTTATTTGTTTTCTATGTGATTCTGGCACCTATTTCCATACTCCAATACTGTCTTGACTGCACTGAACTTACATGAATATTTACTAGCTTCTGATGTAAGGAATGTGGCTATTTGTTCCATGTGTTTCTGAATATTTTATAAGTTGTTTTTTTGTTCTTGCGATTGTAAAATGTGGGTTCATTGTTTTGTGTTACTTTACTTTTCAGCCTTTTATTCTGGAACACTATCTTGCCGACGAAATCGAAAGCGACCGTTCCGGACGAATAGACATCACCATTACTAAAGCTGGATACGTTGAAGAGAGTGAGCTTGAGAGTGACGATGAGAGAGACGAGTAAAGAGAGATATAGAGTGAAAGAGAAAGAGAGTGATAGAAAGAGAGGATGAGAAAAGAAAGATTGAGAGAAAGAGAATGAAAGAAAGATACGGTAAGAGGAAGAGAGAATGAGAGAAAGAGAGAATGAGAGAAAGAGATAATGAGAGAATGAGAGAAAGAGAGATTGAGAGAAAGAGAGTGATAGAGAGGGTTAGAGAAAGAGAGGGTGAGAGAAAGAGAGTAAAAGAGAGTGAAAGAGTGAGAGAAAGAGAGTGAAAGAGAGAGAGTGAGAGAAAGAGAGTGAAAGAAAGAGAGGGTGAGAGAAAGAGAGTGAAAGAGAGAGAGTGAGAGAAAGAGAGTGAAAGAGAGAGAGTGAGAGAAAGAGAGTGAAAGAGAGGGTGAGAGAAAGAGAGTGAAAGAAAGAATGGTGGAGGGAGAGAGTGAAGGAGAGTTAGAGAGAGAGACATAATGTGAAGGAGAGAGAAAGAGTGGGAGAGTTAGAGAGGAGCTTTAACTCTTTCTTTCCTAACTGATGATACCAACCAACGTTGATTCCACCAGAATGTGGTAAATAATTACGGAGAGAAAGAGTTAAAACCTATTAGTCATTTTTATCTAGAAAACTTTCCTTCTAACCCTAACTCAATCTTATGCAAGATTAAATAACGATAAAAAGCGATGACCTGGCGAATAGTGATATTGAAATCTTAGGGGAACTGTTTATTATTCGAAGGCTATGCTTGACAGGGCTCTTATCTCCAAAAGGAAAATAACTGCCACCATGGACAATATTTTTTTTTTGTGAGCCTGAAAGGTGGAGCCCCCTCACCTTGAAAATACTTTCAATACCGCTTTAACTAGCATTTGGAAACACCTAGCAAACACACGGCTTTTAACAAATCAACTGGATACACATTTGAGACTATAAGGAAGACCGATGAAAAGACATGAAACCAATCACCAGCAGACAGTAGCTATTTATGTCCGCGCTGGATCTGGAAATGAGGGCGCGGTGGCTGAGCGGTAAAGCGCTTGGCTTCCGTACTGGAAGTCCCGGGTTCGAATCCTGGTGAAGAGTGGCATTTTTATTTCGGGATTTTCGGGCGCCCTTGAGTCCACCCAGCTCTAATGGGTACCTGACATTTGTTGGGGAAAAGTAAAGGCGGTTGGTCGTTGTGCTGGCCACATGACACCCTCGTTAACCGTAGGCCACAGAATCAGATGACCTTTACGTCATCTGCCCTATAGACCACAAGGTCTGAAAGGGGAACTTTACTTTTTGGATCTGGAAGTACGAATACGTTAAGCGCCAAACTTTCTTGATTTTGTTTTTACACTCCCCACATCTTGACGCATCCACGTAGGCCTTTGAGTCGTGAATTTTTTTTTTGAACTACGTCTCTTTCTAATTATGGAAACAAAAAAAAAAAACGAAAATTAAATACAGAAGTTTAAAAGTTAGCTGGCAACATTTCAGAAAATTTCGCTTTCAGATTGCGAATCTGTGAAAAACATTTCTTAGCAATGGCGTAAGGGGGTATACAATTTCAACTGAATCCGTTCTGCAGCTTCATAGATTTCATTTCTCTAAAAACTATTACATTTTATGCAACCCTACCAGTACCATCCAACATACTTATAGCTCATTAACTTAACTAACAGTTACTTTGACTAAGAACGACAAATACAAACAGAATAACTCTCTTGCACATACTTTTGGCTAGTGAATTCTTTATTCCCCCCCCCCCAAATAAAATTACATACAATTATCTGCCGAATACGAGCGCTCTTTTGACCCAAGGCGTTTTATTGTTTTTGTTGGCCGGAATCTCTGCTTTTGTTTTCGAAGTTCCAATAAAACGGGTCTCATTTCAAAGGCCCCCTACTTCCCTACTATTCCTACACTTATATTCACTTTGAAAATGCTTTTAATTCATTATTCCAGATGTAATATAGCTAGAAGCTTTGTTGATTTAGATCAAGTCCTTATGAAAACAAGTGCTTTACGCAGTCTTATGATATAGAACTAACACTCCATACTCTAGTAATGTTATGAAAAATGAAATATCAAATTTGCTTTTCTAAAATATTTGTGTTTATTTCATTGGATCTCATTCACCAAAACAAACGATCACGTGATAATATTGATAAAACATCGATTAAAAACTGTCACGTGATAACCATTGTTGATTAAGATTGGATCGTAATTTGTATAGAAGAGATAGAGAAGTACGTGACTAAATGTTGTTTGCTTCCGATTGGTGGATGAGGTCCATTGTAAAGCAAAGTCAGTAAATGATAAAATAAAAAATATAGAATTGAACATTGAACAATGGATTGAAAAGAAGCGAAGAAAAATGACAAACAAAAAATGACTTGAACAAAAAAATGACTTGAACAAAAAAATGACTTGAACAAAAAAATGACTTGAACAAAAGAAAGGACAACTTCTCAATAAGTTGCTTAGCCTAACAGATTTCTTAAAGATTCTGTCATTTTATGAACATATAAGGGAATGGCTGTGTGTGTTTTTTTTTGTTTTGGAGCGCCCTCAATGGAAGAATTGCTGAATCGGCTTCTCTATACTATCTCAAAATATTTGATTGGTTCTAGATTCAGATTGTGATTTTTTGTGTGTTAAAATGAGTATGTTGGCTTAATTTGAACATACCGGAACGAAACAGAGAAAAAAAAATCATTTTGGGGGAAAATCACTGACTGCCGTTTTGATTGTGAAAGGTGCTTAATTGCTCTAAGCCCTCTGTAAGTAATAAACAGGTTAATTTGTCAGCTAGGGGTTTTGCGTTTACATATTATAGATAGATAAATTAATTGTTGACAGAGATATGTAGGTAGATAGGTTGGTAGGTATAGGTTAGAAGTAGGCAGGTTGTTTGTAGCTAGGTAGGTATAGATAGAGTAGATGGTTAAATATCTCCATCTGGTCAAAAAAAAATTATTTACCCTAGCTTAATTGGCTTTAATAATTAAATTTTTAAATTTATACCCTCTATAACTGAATCATCACGTTTTAAGGAGAAATGAAGACAATGGCGGATTATTTTCTATTACTGTCTATTTGGTGTACCCGCTGAACAGAATACAGGAAGGGTTTATTTAAAGACAGAGCCAATGTTGGCGTCGTAGTAAAGACTTTTTGTTTAGAAATCGGTTATCACTAAACATATATCAACCCACAGTGTTTGTCTAGTGCATGTTTTTGTCTCCCACTTCCCATTCTCGAATCGAGTTGAAACTTTACACAATTATTTATTTTCTCTAACAAAACATGAATGAATTAAAAAAAAAAAAACCTACCAATTACATATTTAGAGGAAATTAATTAATTTTGATATAGAGAATGGAAAAAAAAATAGAGATTTAAGTAGTTTAAAAATAGTTTGCTTGTTAATTTTTTTATACGAAGAGATTTGCTAATTCATGTATTATCTCTTCGCCACTTATAACCGTGGGTCTCAGCAACATCTGCCCCGTAGATCGCAAGGTCTGAAAGGGGAACTTTACTTAAAAATCTGGCAATGCTTTACTCTTGACACCTAGATTGGCCACCACTAGTTGACGTCTATTCAAAATGTCTCTTTTGTTAAAATCTTAGCCGAGCTCTACGACTATGAACGGCTTTTATTTTGGATGTGCTGAGCTCAATTGATTCCATTTTTTTAGTAGCCCCAGAAAGGGGAATAACTGCCATTTAGCTTTGCGTGGTCTGTCTATCTCTTCGTTTGTTCGTCCCGGTTGGATCTCATAAACTTGAAAAGAAAATGATTCATAATATGAACTGTAAATGACATTAAAAAATCTACATAAACTTCTAGATCTACAATCTACATATA
>JADKLZ010084329.1:1682349-1698855 GCA_021533235.1 Biomphalaria straminea
CCCTCAAGTAACGCATGAATGCCAACAAATCAACAAACCATTTTCTAGATTTTCCTCCCTTTAGCATGTGTAGTATGTGCGTGTTGGCGTTCCTCAGCAGATCTTTTTCTAAACCATTTATTTCCTAGTACATAGACTACAAAGGTTTATGTGCTTTGTTAATTGGAATGTAATTTAAGAAGAAATAATATAAAATATATATTTGTAAAAGTATATAGACATATAACAAAGAATATATATTTTAAAATATATTACAAGTGTACAGTTGCGATGCAAAAGGGAAAAAAAACTGACTGATAAAGAAGAAAAACACTTTAAAAAATTGGGTAGTTGTATTTATTAGTTTGAATCAGTCATGTAATTAAATTTGTAATAGATCTAGACCAACCACAATGTCTGTGATTAGAAAGGTTTTTTTACCAATTATTATTGTTTAGCGCAGTTTTACAGATTTTTCAATACGCTATGATCCTATCACTTGTCTAGACCTGCTGGGAAAATTGTGGTGAATTTTACCGTAATCGTTTTTTGAAAGCATTTATAAAAGAAAATAAAAGGCAACACAACCTGAATTAGAGCTCGTGACCCAATCTTCTTCAATCCGACATGCTAACCACTCTGGAAGTAAGGTGTGCAAGAATAAAAAAAAAGATCGTGTAGTTATCTTTGTTTGTTTCAAACTTACTTCGAACAATAAAGGGGACTAATTCATCTTCTACCACAACCTTAGTCAAGTACAATTTCTTTTCCTTTTTCGAGATACCTAACAAAAATAATTAATTACCAATAGTTAATTAACTTAATAGCTAAATTTTTAATTTTATTTTTGTGTTGTCAGGTGGAAAATAATTTTATGGAATTTTAGCACGGGGTTTCGGAGAAATACCAGACATACAGACGGAGTAAGTTACTATAAGTTAGGCATGTCAAACACTGCTAGTCCACCTCAGAAAGTATCAAAATAATAATAAAGTTTTTAAGCATTTAACAGTCACCAGTAATTTTCAAGTAAAATAGTTAATAAAAAAAAAAGGAAAAACAAACGACAATGTAACAAGCAGCACCGTTAAATTGAAGTTAGGAAGTATATTTTTAATTGATTTTAGTAAACAACTAAATTTGGGAAAAAATATTTTAATCACATTATAAATAAGTCAATATGTTAAAGTTAGACTTCCAGAAAAAAAATAATTTTGTAATGATACATTCAATTGTAGTGACGACTAGGACCCCTGTATATTTAGCTTATTCAGTAGGTACTGGTACTGTCTCTGGTTACTAGACAATTTACACTAGTTTACTGACAATTTAAATTCCCAACATGACGAAGAATCAGTAACTACAGCAGCGACTGCTACTAAAAGAAAAACTAAGAACGAAAATAGATCGTTTCAAGAAAGATGGGATTTAAATTATTTCTGCACATCGATATTCAAAGAGTACAATGTCAAACGACATTACGCTAATCCCAAAAAATGCGTATGATGCTCACTCCTGGAAAATGTAGGTTGACAAGCTACTTGATTTTAAAAGCAACAATGAGTACTAGTAAAACGGAAAATCGAAAAAGTTCAGGGGCGTAGCTAGGAATTTTCCATCATTTGGGGGCCCGGGGGCGTGACCAAGATGGGGACCCCTTCAGTTGCTTATTATCTAATTTTCAATATAAAAATACTTATTTGGCCCCCCCCCCTCAAGTGGGGGCCCGGGGGATTTTCAAAGTCTCCCCCTCCTCCTCCAACACTAGCTACGCCACTGCGAAAGTAAGCCTGTAGCGAAAGTCAGGTACATTATGTCAAACTTAATTGGGAATCATAGCAAATCATTTAGTGAATGTGATTTCATTAAGAAGTGTGTCGTTAAGAAATCTGTCCAGAAAAGTTGAAAGCATTCAAAAGAAATAACAGTAACTAGGGAACACTGTTGCAAATAGAATGAATGACATGTCAATCAACTTGCGTGTATAATTTAAGAACAAAATAGGTGATTTTAAATTCTTTTTATTGGCACTCGATGAGTCCTCTAATACAATCTTGATGTTCATGTATCATATGAGAATCCTGTTGGATGGAAATTTTAATAATGTTTACTGCCCCGTAATAATAAATGCCGCTATTGTGCAGTATGTCTGACATGTTGAAGTTCTAATACTAAAAAAACAACAACAATTGAACATTTTATTCTGTGGCTTGCCACATTTAGGTGCTTAATTAGCTAAAACGTTTCACACATAAATTCGTGCTGCTTGTCAAAACATTTTATTAAAATTTTAGGAGCGATTACTTATTGAATTACAATTATTTATTGATGCGAATTATCTATGGGAATCGGTGGAACACCAAATCTTATATTTTCTAATTACTGTGTATCAGTAGTATGGGCGTAGCCAAGGGATGGGTTTGGGGTTCAAACGACCTCCCCCGTTATGCGGGACATATTCTCCGACAAAAGGAATAATAAGAGTTGCGATGACATACTACTACAACTTGGCGCCACACTTTCATGGAGGTCCTCGGAGCTGGAGGGAAGAGGCTTCAGACATTGCCAGTGACTGATTTTTGTGGAAACAGCTTGCTGTCGAATGCGCCGAACGGCGCGGGAGGGTCTAAGTCAGTAAGAATAGCACAGTAGGTTTTTGAAATACAGCCTTTAAAGCAGGATAATGCACTGTAGATAAATCAGAATATGCATTTTGTTGACTTTCAATACCAAAAATAGCGCTTGGCGCTGGGGAAGCTCACAGTGATCCCCCAGACCATCTTGCTGGTTTGGGCGGGGAGTCTACAATTTTTTTCCCTAACTCCCCTAATATATTTATATTTATTTATTATTTCCCGGGGGGGGGGGGAGAGGGAGGGATGAAAAAATCCCCTCACCCCTTTAAAAAATCCTGGCTACGCTCATGATCAGTAGTATCCCTTTAAAATTTAATGTAATGAAATAATGAACAAAATATGACTGTATGTTTACATTTGAATATTGTGTGAAAATAAAGTGATATTTGATTTTGTTTTACATTATTTTTTTCCAGAAACGTGCCTGGTGCTTCAAGGTGTGTGGCTGCCATTGCGCAATGGTTTTACCAACTCTCTTTACTGCCAGATATTGTTGCAAATCGATTACAAATGCGTTTACCGTGAGGCTTATGTGCGGGTGACATAGATGTTCTAGTAGCGACAAAAAAAGAATACGCTGATTTGGTATGATATAAGCAAGACATTTTCAGATGAATTTATGAAGCCAAGTCGGCTTCACGGACATATATATATATATGTATATCAAAAAAAAAATTAAGAATATTCCTGAACAATTATAAAAATATACTATTCAAACAATTTTAAAAACTAAAAAAAAAAGGGCAAAGCTGGATATATTTTGGTGGCCTCTTAGAAAAATGCATAGCCTTTTACTATTGTTTGAAAATGAATATAAACTAAAATTTTTATTTTAAAACGTATCTGTGACACAAAAAGACTTCTTTTTTTTTTATTAGTGATGAAATATTATTTTAAAATTGTAAAGTTATGTAGCTTACGACAACATATAGTGAACAATCAGTAGTTGGACAATGTCTTCACATATATTATAGAATAAAGAACAGATCTATCTACTATTCACCTTGTGAGTTATGATACACAGGCAACATCTTAAGAAACGGTTAGCCAGCAATTTCATTTCTATTTGAATCTAATTCTAAAGTTGTAAATAAAATACAAAAATAGCTCGTCTTGCAGATGTTTTGTGAATCAAATGAAAAGCAACATGTTAAACTCTTATTGTAAACTGAGGCTCGCTGCATTTCGAATGGGAGTTATTGCTCGTTTTGCTAAGCTCTTAAATAGATATTAAATCTAATAAATCTATTTTTAAAAAGCTTTACAATCTCACATAACTTGCAATTCACCTTATAAATCGTAAGTAGGATTAGCATTTTCCATATTGAATGACACCCCGTTATGAACATTTTGTGTTTTAAGAAAGTTTACATTAGTTTTCTAAAGATTTTAATAATTTCAGATTTTTATGACTTTTTCTTATATTTTATAATTTTAGTAGAATTCCAGGAATCCTTTAATAATAAGTTAAAATGGTTTAATTAAATAATATGGCTTTTACAAAATCGATCAATAAGGTGCTAGCTAGATGTAACACCTCATGAAATATCTTAAATTTTGAAGTAGTCTATGTTACGTAGCTTGTATTCAATCCTGGAGTTACAGCTACAATGAAAAGTAATTTGAACTGCATAGCAGCGCCCTCTTCTCCGAGGACGTTTATAGGGACGTGTTCCCCAGTTGGAGAAGCGCTGTTTGACTAAGATGATTCCTAAACAAAGAGAACGTAGCGAGCCAATCACTTTGTTACAATTTGACTCTCAATAGAACAAAGAGAGATTCAAAGACGTGACGTGGCTCAAGGGCAGATAATCACCGGTAAGCCTTGCTTGTACACTAGCATATTGTTTGGCTACTTTAAACTATCCTTTAGTCGTGAGGGATAACAACTGCACTTTACCATTGTAGGAAAACAAAATATGCAGGTCACATGTGCACCCTTAACCTTATTATTATTATAAAAACTAAATGGATTAACAGTGCACTTGAAATCTTTAAGTCATAACATTGTAAGGTAATGCAAATAAAATAATGTCATTTTCGTTTCCGATTCATAATCAGGAACCATTTGCATTTATCTTCTTATCTTCCATTAAATGATGTGTTAATTCTTCTTTTTCTTTTTATTATTAAACTGTTAGGTAGAGTTGAGCCTTCGGCTCTTGGAACTCTAGGCCAGCAAAAGTGAACAAGAGCTCCCTCTCACTGGCCTGAATGAAAAAAGTGTACACTGCTTTGTCTAGCGGGTTGGTCAGACTCGCGGCAAGAGGCCACGTATGCTAAGACCCTCCCCATTTTCCTTTTCCATACCAGGCTATCTGTGCGGGACACGCCATTTATGTGACGCCCCCTTGATGAAGAGCGCCTGGATTGTGACAAGGTTGTGGGAGCTTTTTTATAACTCCGCACAGTGCAATGAAGATGCTCTCACACCCCGTTAGACACTCCCACGGGGGTCTTGTTTTGATACCCTTTAGCCTAATCGTTTCCTCCAAAGATCGTTTTCACACGGCGCCACTATGAGGCAGGGTAGCATGCCCAGGATGCCGTATTAAATTTTTTTTTCCATTTTAAGAAGGTACTAAAGCTGAACATGTATTTTTCCCAGTTTAATCAACCTCTAGCTAATCATTTTAAACATGTCGTGTAAACGTGAAGAACTATCTCATATTCTTGTATCATAATCTCAAAATACATTTATCTTCTGGCTTGTACAGTTGAAAATCATTTACAAAGTGACTACAAAACATAAAAACTTTTCTGTTAATAACAAGATTACAAAGAGAGTTTGTGTGAAACTCAGAGGCGGCCCCCGTCGGAGTCGGATCCTTGTCAGATCCACCTATTCGCAAGATGTTTCGGATGTTCCTTCTAAGTTGAAAATAATTAACTTCTCGCTGGACGACGGAGGATGGCGAGCAGGGTATAAACCTGCCTTATCTTGATGTTTGCGCACTAGACTTTAGTTCGGATTTATCGTTGGTCCATGGCTCAATTCCTGTATGCTCCCATCCTTAAACTATCGCAATATTTCTGAAAGAACAGTAAAGGTTAAATCATATTTTCAAAAGCCTTTAGTGTTTGTTTTTTTTATCTAACCGTGACGGACAGACCAACCAACAAACAAACCGCACAAAAATATGCTTATTTCATTCTAATGGGGGCACTAAACAATTTAAAAAAAAAATCTGATTTTTTTAAAAAATTAAGAAATTAGTTTAGAATCATGTCATTACCGGGCCTTACGCTAGTACACGAAAGTCGCTGCTAAAAGTTCATTTAAAAAAATGTGCGTGATATCTACATTGTGAAAGCATTTCTTATAGTAACATTTCCTCCCTTACATTTACGTAATTGTTTTAGAATTGGTGTTTAGTTATTAAAAAATCGCTTGTATAATTAATTTTATAAATTAAAAGTTTTGCTTTTAGAAAATTAAAAGAAACCGTTGCAATTTTCAAGCCGCATTTAATGGTGAAATAATATTTTTCGAATCTCTTCTAGTTTTGGCGCTCTGAGTCTGACAGACGGACAGACGGGCAGACAGACAGAAATTCATTTTTAAAAATGTGCGTGATATCTACATGCCAAGAGCATTTCTTATAGTAACATTTCCTCCCTTACATTTACGTAATTGTTTCAGATTTGGTGTTTTGTTATTAAAAAATCGCTTGTATAATTAATTTTATAAATTAAACGTTTTGCTTTTAGAAAATTAAAAGAAGCCGTTGCACCTAAACTTTTCAAGCCGCATTTAATGGTGAAATAATATTTTTCGAATCTCTTCTAGTTTTGGCGCTTGGAGTCTGACAGACGGACAGACGGGCAGACAGACAGAAATTCATTTTTAAAAATGTGCGTGATATCTACATGCCAAGAGCATTTCTTATAGTAACATTTCCTCCCTTACATTTACGTAATTGTTTCAGATTTGGTGTTTTGTTATTAAAAAATTGCTTGCATAATTAATTTTATAAATTAAACGGTTTGCTTTTACAAAACTAAAAGTAGCCGTTGCACGTAACCTTTTCAAGCCGCATTTAATGTTGAAAAAATATTTTTCATATCTCATCTAGTTTTGGCGCCCTGAGTGTGACAGACGGACAGACGGACATTTTGCACAAACCTAATAGCGGCTTTCCCCCTTACGGGTGCCGCTAAAAAACAATGTCTACATGCTTAAAACTTGCGATATTTATTCTCGATGGGTAAACAAAGAAGTCTTATGAAATTAAGGTCCGTAATATTCATATGAGCAAATATCACAAGTCTTAGTAGATATTGTTTTTATCGACAGAAAAGTTTTTCACAAAAAAAAAATAGTTTTTTGTATTTAAATACATGCTAAAGATGTATCCTCAATTTGTAATGTGTGTTCGAATGATGTATAAATCAAGTAGGACTTATTGTAGCTGAGAAAGTCACAATGGATGTAACATGTTTTAAAATAATTGAAATCATCTCTTTTTCTTTTATTCAGATCTAGGTTGATGATCTACAACACACTATTCTAGCACAAAGTACACAGGCCTATACAAGTGTTTCTAAAAGTTTTATTAGCCGCGCCCCCCCCCCCAAAAAAAAAACAAAAAAAAAAAAAACCTTACCCCACTCAAACTTAACAAGCAAGGGTAAAGGTTGATCTGTGTGGACCTCGCATTGAAGAAACCAAAGGGTTTTTCTTTAAGTTCATTATGATGCGTTACATTAAGACGCTTTAGTTTTGAAGTCTTTAAACTTTCGTACGATGAGTCAATTCAAAAAAATAACACTTTGTAGCTGATCCCCTATCTTATTTTATAAAATACAGACGTTATTTCAGAAAAGATGATTACGTCCTACACGTCATGCATGTTTACCAATGACTTAAGTACTGTCTAGTAATTGGTTTATCTGGCTGGCTCAGACTACCCTTTCCATGCTCTAATGGCAATAGGGAAGAAGAAGCATTTGTTCAGATTTGTCCTAGTATATGGAACGAGAAATGTTCTTTTATCTTTGTGTCTTTCTGAGTATTTTATTAAATTTTGTATTTGAAGATTATGGCTCAGTGTCATATGTATCACTATAACTGCTACTTTACTTTGGAGTCTTCTATCCTGAAGGGTTTCTAAATTTAGTGATTTTACTCAAGTTTACTTTAGTCAAATGTGAATATTCGTTTGTTATGAGTCTCACTGCTCCATTGGTGTCTGCTCCAGTTTCTTAATGTTTTCTTGAATTGAGGGGTTCCAAACAGAGGACTGTTTCCTTTGTGTGTTCTAAAGTTGAAGTATAAAATAGTCAGATGAATACTAAGGTGATTTGCCTTACATGGTGCAGTCTTCATTACGGCATCGCGTGCCAGCTGTCTCTATTTCCAATTCACTCTTGTTTCTCTTACGATTCAACTATTTTGGTTAGAATGACGTACGAAATACAATTTAATAAACAGCATAACATTAACTGTAATGTCTTCGATTCCGAAGACAAAGGATGAGTGCAGTGTTTCATATGATTTCTCAAACCCAGATTTGACCTGCATATTTTCCCGCCGGCGGTCTATTTCAGATTTCTTTCCGTCTTCTGCGCCTGTCTTCAATGTAAAATGTAATAGTTAAATCATAAAATCGGCACGAATAAAGACCAGATTGATGTCGGTGTGTCGTGGAATCTGAGTGTCGTTGCTTGGAAACTTAAAAACGAGGCTTTACCTACTTCTTTGAATAAGGCGGAGAAGTTAAAAGATTCACTTCATTTGCTTTAAAAGCGGAAATGCTGAAAGAAAGATTGTTATTGGATGTAAAAAACTTTGCTTTTCATGAGCAAAATATAATTCTATCGTTCTAATAACGTTTGAGTCTTGCGTTCAATTGTAATATTGCCCACTTTTACCAACCTTTGGAAGCAGAATGACTACTATTAGATTAGTAATGTGTGTCTGTCCGTCCGTCCGTCCGATAATCATTAAAACCATTAGTTTGGTCAGTCTTTCATTAAGCTATATAAATGATGTAAGGAGGACACGCACAGTTAATGCCCAGGCATTCTTCTTATTTCCATATATACTTACTTGTAATATACTTACTACAAAATTTGAATGTCTAGTTCAATATATTATTTAAACATTAATTGATTTACATCTTTTGAATTTCACTTGCTGTGAACATTTTAGAATTACATGTTAATATTAGTAAATTATTCAAAACTGTAAGACCACATTTTAAAATACGAGTCTCTAAAATTAAATTTAGCATGGTTTGTTAGCAATTGAAATTCTTTCACTAATCCTATAATCAGTCTAAAAATCTCAAACTTGACTGGAACTGAATTATTTTATTGTTTGCTTGTTAAGCACTTCGTCTATTAAATACTAGTCTCGGTGAAATATATTTTTGGGTGGACGGAGTTGGGTGAGGCTCCCCCTCTCCAACACACATTATTTAACTCAGTGATGCTCAATCTCACTCGAACGGCGGGCCATTTTAATATCCGACACTCGAGTCGCGGGCCACATGACGAAAAAGAAAAAAAAGGGAATTATACAATAAACCAATTTTTATTAGAAACCCGTGAATCTAGTATTTACATTAATTCATGAGAAGTTTATCCTAAACTACTTTTAATTATCCAGCTACTGTCAACCAGAGTTATGGCACCATCATAGGCACTTCCACTCATTTCTCCAAGGGAAAGATTCTCTGTAATGGTTGAAACATTTTTTGTCAGTGTTTCGCCATGCATGCTCCAAATAGCTACTAATTTTCTGATATCAAAACTGTTGTTTTTATCGCGAATAAATACCAACATTTTGATACCGCTCAAAATTTTGATATGTCTGTAGACTCATCAACGGCAACAGAAAATAGACAACTAATTTTCTTCTCATTTTAGGTAAATATTCTCATCAATCAACCTCTCTAGGTGTAATTTAACTATCCCGTCTCAAACCAAGAATGCCTTATTTATGTATTTGATTTCCTAAAGCTGTTTAATGTTATGTTCTTTAAAGTGAGACACTCATTCTTTATAAAACAAATATATTGGCTTACCATCGGTACCAATCCATTTACCTTAAAATAGGGAAAGATATTTTTTAACCTTTTTTTTTGGACAATGGATGTTCTACACTTTATTTGTGCCGACGTTTTGGCGGGCCGGATAGAACCAATTCGCGGACCGGATGTGGCCCGCGGGCCGTAGTTTGGGCATCACTGATTTAACTCTTAAAATTTGACGACTGTATATTGCTCCTTTGTTTTTTTCTTTGACTATTGCTGAAATCTAAATACTTAATTTATGGATAACAGCTACTTTTAGGAAAAAAAACAACGAATCATTCACCCATTCATTCAATCATTAATCTGTTCTTTCTTGAAAAATTCAGGAAGTTTATTAATGAATATTAACTCTTTCAGAAAGTTTAGTCATTAATACAAGATCTTTCAGATAATGACACGTCAAAATAGCGCGGATAAAATAGCGCCAAAAAATAGCGCGGACAAAAATGTTGTCCGCTCTATTTTGATAGGGTACCCTTTCAGAAAGATTAGCCTATTGCTATAAGGTCTTTTAGAAATTTTATTCATTAAAATTACGTCTTTTAGGAAGTGTATTTATTAATGTAAGGTCTTTCAGAAAATTTTGCTATTGAAATAATGGTCTTACAGAAAGTTTAGCCCTTAATATGAAGTACTTCAGAATGTTTAACCATTAATCTAAGTTCTTTCAGAAGGTCTTTCATTGTTGCAGGAAGTTCAACCAGTTTTCAAAACAAAGACAGCAGGGATTTAAAAGATGCGAAGATATTATTTTTTCTTAGTGTGTGTCTGCGTCATCGTAAATCTGGGTGTTTTTCAAGTGTAAGTAAAATTCTAGACCCAATAGTGACGTAGTATTGAATGAAAAATGTCATTAAAATACACATTACTTACGTAAAGCTACCACCATCACCATTAAAAAACTGACTTTTTGTTTCGTAGATTTAATTGTGTGTGTGGGAAGTGTGGTCGAGAGGCTAAGAGGCGCTTGATCTTGGCTTGGCTTGGCTACCTAGAAGGGGGCTCGAGGTTCGACTCGGGCAGAGTTGTGTTAACTGAGCGCCTAAAGGCAGCACGGAAAAACAAACTCCTAGATACCCCCTCCCCCCCACTGGTCCACAAATGAGATTGGACCAAAGCGCTCTGAGCATGCTATAAGCATGAAAGTAGCGCTATATAAAAGCAATAATAAATAATAATAATGATAATAATAATAATAATTTATTAAACTCTTGAGTCATTGACTTACATTTTTCGGAAATTTCCAAACGCTATAATCCTTTCAAAGCGATGTTGGCTCTAGATCTAAGTTTTTGTTAGTCCATGACTGAAGCCTGCGGGGGCCAAAGAGTTAGTAATCCCTTTCTCAGCGATATAGATCTACAGCAAATATTTAATTTCTAGGAAAATCGTTAGAGCCTTTTTTGAGATCATCGTCTTGATAATTCCAGGTTCCAAGTAATAATGACTTGAAAAAGAATGCACTTTGTTTCCACATAAATATACATATTTTAGCGGCTCCTGAAAGGGGAATAGACTTTATTTGTTTTGTGTGGTCTGTCTGTCCTTCCGTCCGTCCCGTTTAAATCTCAGAAACTAGAAGAGAAAACGAAAATCGAACATTATGTTATTCTAGCTCATTCAAAGTTTTGTTTCAACGGCTACTTTTTTTTTCCGAAAGTGAACCGTTTAATTTAAAGCTATATTTGCAAGCAGATTTTTTCAAAAAAAAATTAAACCATTTAAATGAAAAAGTTCAGGGGAGGTCATGAACTTCTTCGTAAGTAACTCAAGCTTTATTCATAGATTAGCACATAAGTAAAAAAAAATTGCATCTACTGCCACAATGAAGAAATATATAAAATATATTTTCCCTTTATTACTAAACTCATGGAATGAAATACTGTTTAAAATGTTGTTTAAAAAAAAATAATTTTGATATAAACTTCACTTCAGTTACAAGTTAAAAAAAAAAAGAACTACTTCTACAGCGCAATTTCGGCATACACACAATAGATACGTAACATTCTAAATAAGACTAAACAGACCCCAGATCTAGATATATTGTTCCTATATGCGTTATAAATGTATTTAAAAATTGAACACAATTTTAATTTTTAAGGCGATAGCTTATCTTCTGACAGGATAGGGGTTCAGATTTCTTTATTATGTAAACAGTAGTATGACGTTAAGAAATATATCAGATACAAAGAGCATACTATAGTAGGGAAAGGTGTGGCTAGTTGTCACAATTTTTTCTTTATTGCATGTAACATTTATACATTTTGAATGTACGGATGAAGTTAAT
Organism: Biomphalaria straminea; assembly: GCA_021533235.1. Lineage (NCBI taxonomy): Eukaryota > Metazoa > Mollusca > Gastropoda > Planorbidae > Biomphalaria > Biomphalaria straminea. Next base: position 1,694,292 of record JADKLZ010084329.1, read on the forward strand.
TATTATTATTATTTTAAAAAGTAGGCCTTCTGGGAATCCACGTTGAACCGCCCATGCTACGCACGTGGAACTTGGAGACTGTAGGCAGTAGCGGCCTTAGGGGGTGGCAAGTGGGGCAGCCGCCCCAAGCTCCGCGCACTGCTAGGGCCGCCCCTGACTGTAGGTAGCTTTAGTTTTGTATTGAAGTAAACGGGTTAGAAACATACGGACAAGTTAAGACTAAGATATTTACATTTCGAATCTTTAGGGTGCCCTTGAGTCCAACTAGCGATAATGGGTACATTACATTAGTGGGGGAAAAGTAAAGGTGGTTGGTGGTTGTGCTAGCCACATGACACCCTCATTAGAAATAGATGACCTTTACATCATCTGCCCCATAGATCCTTAGATCTGACAGGGGAACTTTCATAATGAATATATGACAAAACAACAACTTGTAGTTGAAAAAGTAAAAAGTACTTATGTTTGATAAAAATTCATTTTTGAAGATTTAAATTTCAAAAGAGAAACATTAATTAAATTTTATTATTATTGTTATTATATTATCTTTGTGCTCAATGATTATTATATTATTATAGCTTTTATATAGCGCTACTTTCATGCTTATAGCGTGCTCAGAGCGCTTTGGTCCAATCTCATTTGTGGACCAGTGGGGGGGGGGAGGGGGTATCTAGGAGCTGGTTTTCCGTGCTGCCTTTGGGCGCTCAGTAAACACAACCTTGCTAGAGTCGGGTGTCGAACCTCGAGCCCCCTTCTAGGTAGCCAAGCCAAGCTAAACTCAAGCCGCACTTAGCCTCTCGACCACGCTTCCAACGCTTATATTACTTTCATCGATGAAAATAAGACTATGGCTTGAATATTCCTGATCCATTGGTGAATTTCTGTTTTTATTGATTTATCTTTTGTTAGCTACAATAAATAATTGTTTAAAGTATCAATTTGATCCGAGAATGAATGTGGGGGAAATAGTGTTAACATTTTTAAGGGGACTAAACCCAACAAAAATTTAGCCATAAATGTAAATACTGAAGGATTATTTTTTCAATGGTAATGTGGTAATGACTAAATACCGATAATTAATCGAATGAGTAGTTTTTTTTTTATATTGTTTCATGTTTTGTGTATGTCCATGAGTAATTGTGCGAAGTATTAACTTGATCCGAGAATGGATGTGGGAGAAATAACGTGTGCACACTTTTTACCGGACAGACAGACAGACAGATAGACAGAAAGACAGAGTTGATATAAGCTTTGTTTGAGTTTGAGTTTTGGCACATTGACACAATTAGGCCATGTCGTGCCCGTAATCCATCAAGGATTACTCTCCCTTTATATAGCAAGAGCTAAATTCCATAGAGTTAAATCATTAAAAGTCTATTCACACTAATCTATTTACTAGATAGTGAAACAGACAGAGTTGATATAAGCTTTGTAAAAAAAATGGTATAGAGATAATCTTAACCCAAACTAATATATTTTTTTTAAATGTTGTTCTCTTTATAAAAAGCAAAAGCAATTTTCCGAGTAACATAACTCTAACCTCAGAATAATTATTTTACAGCAAATCATACATTGACAGGTTTATGTGGTCGTTCGACTCACATAACACACAGATTGAGCTACATGTTTACGCCAACACATCTGCCAACTATGAGAGTGCTTTAACTCTACCTAGCTCAACACAAAACCAAAACAATTCTTTGGCTATTGAATCCCCTTCGTCCACAAGTACGACAACTACTCATCAACCTACTACCGGTATCTCCCAGGCCAACGTAACGGCACTCTACCTAACCGCTGTGTTCAGGGGTCGCCTAGGGAACCACATGTTCATCTATGCTACGCTGGTGGGCCTGGCCAGGGCGCAGAACAGGGTGCCTATAGTAGAGAGCGGGGAAGATCTGGTCAAGACGTTTCAGATAACCAACATCAAAAAAGACAACATGACGTATGGGTGAGTAGCGAATTAATTTTTACAAACCATATATCTACATGCTCTGTCTATCTGGTAAATAACTTTTGTACACGTTATTTCTCTAACTTACTAAGTATATATAGTTCTATATAGTAAGTTGAGATTTAGGCGTCACATGTCTTACTATAACTTTACTTACAACATTCAATTAGTTATTAATTATATTTAGAGTTAACTAGCCAATTACTACCCGCGCCCTGGGGGCCTTAGATTATAACTGATATAATGTATTTAAATTTAGACCTATGTCAAACATGGCAAATGTTGCCTTCACATTTTGATTGAAGTTGTTCCTTTAGTATAGTTCCATGATTTAATAAGTTAACATTCCGAAACATTTTACGCACCATCTTCTAAATGTAGATCATTAGAATAGCATTAAGTGTAGTAGATTTATACATTCGATTAACTCTTTCTCTCCGTAATTATTTTCCACGTTCCGATGGAATTATTCATTTTGCTCATGTGTGTTTCACTACCCTGTTTTGATTAAAAATGTTTGTAAAATATTTTACATGTTTCGGATGTTCCTTCAGAGTTGAAGATAGTTACTTCCTAGTCCAAACCTCCCGCAGGACTACGGGGGATGGGAGCGGGCAGGATTTGTACCCGGGATCATCGATAAATACAAACGACAGTCCAGCGTGCAAACCGCTCGACCAGGCAGCCATCCAGACTTTAGACTTTATTACCTTTTCTATGTTATCAAAAGAATGTTTTATTAGACAGAATTATAGAAGAATGTATTCTCCACAAAAGTAATACCTATTAAGGTTTATAAAGCCAAAAATTTAATTAATTTAACGAGGTCAATTCAACGTTGGTGTTGTCAATCAGGAGAGAAAGAGTTAAGAAACTTTTTAATCGGGGTGGGGGGGGGTGAGGAATGAGGCGGGTTAAAAAAATATCCTTTTTTTTTTTTTAAATGTAATAATCATTAGTTAGGAATCTATTTATAAGTTGCATTCTACAGGAATATTGTCTTTTAAGAATATATTTTTAAAAAATATTATTATGTGTTCGCTTCACAGATGGAAATTGGTTACTGAGTCCGCCTACGCTATATTTAGCTCAAGGTTTATGGAACTCCCACCCAGAAACATTATTGTCTATGGATACTTTCAAAGCTGGAGATATTTTCAGCATATTCAAGATGAAATTAGGCGGGAATTTACTTTTGTACCTTCCATTCAGAAAGAAGCAGACGCTGTTCTAGCAAGTTATCGATTACAGCTGCAGAATCACGTGATAGTCGGCGTGCACGTTCGGCGTGGCGACTTTGCCTCACTCGAAAGTCAGCAATACGGCTACGGAGTTGCGAATGCGTCATATTTTGTCAAAGCCTTCGCTAAAATGAGGTCATTACTACCCAATCAAAACATTACATTTCTGGTGGCCAGTGACAACTTGAATTGGTGTATGGACAACATAAAAGATACAAGCGTAACATTTTTACCCGAAATGGAAGCCGGGATTCACTTCGCCATTTTGTCCAGCTGTGACCACGTAATTTTGACAGGCGGGTCGTTCGGTTGGTGGATCGCCTGGCTGGCCAACGGGACCACTATTTATTATAAAGATTTTATCAGGAAGAGAACTCCAGCGTATATTGGCTTTAGAGGGAAGGATTATTATCCAACAGGGTGGATCGGCCTTGGAAACTGAAAACCCAGATCTTGTTTTATTGAAAAGAAGACAAATTTAGAATAATATGATGTGTCATGAATAAAAGAATTCCATATCAATCTAAAAAAATGAAATAAAGCCGATACAAATGAGGTGTGTGCTCGTCTGATTATTTTTTAAAAAGAAAAACGCAAACAAGGATGTAAAGATGTTTTAACTTTTATGTCACAGACATCTTATGGGAATGTAGTGCTAATGTAAGTTGTTAATGTACATTGTTAATGTAAATTGTTAATGTAAATTGTTCTCCTTTCTTTTTTTTTTGCTTTCTTTGAGCACCTCAATATCCCCCCCCCCTTGTGGTGATTTTGTCTATATAGAGCATGGTAGATACCAATTGATAGAACCCTGGTTGTTAGATTAGAGAATTATATGTTTAATTATTAGTATTTATTATTATTTTATTGGTCGCCTAGGTAAAGTGAGGGTGATGGCCTTTGAGTTTTATTATTGTTGTCTTTGACTAGTATAAGTACGAAATAAGGCAGTTTTATAGTTGATGTATATATTTGAAGAATTTAGCTTTTGTTGACGTTATCTATTGCTTTCTTAAATATTTCTTTTTTTTTCCAATGCATCACTGGTGTTTCTTGAAGTCTGTATACAATATGTGAAAATGTTAAACACATAGGCTAGGAGTTCACTACAATCACAACACCACCACCCCAAAAAAAAAAAGATGCTGTATGAGCAAATGGTACTGTGTTACTAACATGGTAGAAATGACATAAATTGATTTAGATTTTTTTTACATTTCTCTTTTGACTTCTCTTCTACGTGTGACTCGTTTTGTATTGAAAGATTGTTATTTCAGTCACACTTATTTGTTTATTTGGGTACCCGTTTGTCTACTAAATTGTCTACTTATTTGTCTACTTATTTGTCTACTTATTTTTCTACTTA
>JADKLZ010084329.1:1722520-1733432 GCA_021533235.1 Biomphalaria straminea
GCGTTAATTATATAGTGTTTGTCGTCAAGTATTTGGCGCACTAATTTATTTAATGTAAGCATTGAAATTGTATTCTCTATCTGTAAATTATTGCGTTTATGCTGACAGTTTCACGTGATAGGCCTACTAGCAGAAATACCCGGCGTCACTCGTGATTGTAAAGATAAAGTCAATAAAAATATTATTTTTTTTTATTTAAAACTTGAGAGTGGTGGCTGAGAGTTTTAGTATGGCACATGGCCTTCTCCACGATCTAAGCTAATGTTGAACCCATTTTCGATTAGGAATAAACAAATTGTGTTGATTTATCAAATTACCTACACCTAATATTGCATTTTATATATTCGAATGCTATTAACTCTCTCTCTCTCCTAAATAACGATACCATTGTTGATTTGGTCACATAAAATTAAATTAATTTTTGGCTTTATAAATTTGAATTTGTGTTATATAACTATAACTACTGTGAAAAAACGCAAGCTAAAAATCTATGGCCATATAACAAGATCTTCGGGGCTCGCAAAGACCTTCCTCCAGGGAACAGTACCAGGAAAAAGAAGAAGGGGCAGACAGAGAAAGCGATGGGAAGACAACATAAAAGAATGGACGGGGCTACCAATAAAAGTAGTTCTAATCAGGGCAAAGGATAGAGAGGAATGGAGAAGGACGGTCTACAGGTCTTGCTTGGTGCCCCAACGGTCCACCAGACTAAGGGATAGATTACAGGTAACAGGTTACAGGTTATATAAAAAGAGCATGCTTTGTCCTATAATCCTAAAGCCAAAAATAACTTTTTCTGTTTACCGATAAAAATGATATTGACGTTTAATCATAACAGAGAAGAATGTAAAAAATTTGAAAAAAATTATGCCAGAACGTGGAAAAAAATTACGGAGGTTATTCCATTATGAACAAACTGAACTGGAGAATGAGATTTCTAAGTAAATCTAAATGTTAGAAGTCTGACATGTAAAATTTATTAAGTGAAGTAGAAAATACCAAACTGTGGGAGATGAGTGGACAGAAGAATATAGAGGTACAGATCTTAAATAGAAAGTGGAGATGGTCACACCATTAGAAAGAATACCAGCAACACAGCTAGGCAGGCCTTAGGGTGGAACCCCCAGGGAACAAGACGTAGAGGAAGACCAAAACGAACATGTCGACGCAGCATACTAGAGGAAGCCGAGAGGACCGGAAATAGCTGGGAAACCATAAAAAAAAACAGCAAGAGACCCTGGAGAGTGGCGTGTTTTTGTTGAGGCCTTATGTTCCATGAGGAACCCAAAGGTACGATGATGTTAGATTTTTTGATTTTCTAATAAGAACAGAATGCACCAAAAAAAAAACACAACTATTAAAACACAACTATTTTTTCTTCACACTATCATGACTTTGAAACACATGCTGTTAAAAATAGTGATCACTTAAATTTGAACTTGGCTAGAAACCAGGGCCGGTCCTAGCTATTGCGGGGCTCTATGCGAAACTGACTGCGCGGGGCCTAGTCTGGGTGGGAATAAGAATAATAAGTGAAAATTAAAATTTTGTGTTAGAAAAGTAAAAAATTGCGGTCATATGTACTTGACATAACGAACTTTGTAACCTATGGCACATTTATATGCCAGTGACTATAAAAGTAAATAGTGTATTGAAAATTCCGATAAAGGTGAATATTCGCCCGATCATTACTTTTTTTTACATGAAAGCTGACATTGCCATTTTTCTTTTATCTCGCATACGATTGGTGTTTTTCGCAATGAATGACACCCACAAATGACAATTTTGACTATATTTCAGGAGATGGTTATGAGTTTTCTGGAGATTTTAATAAATTCAGGAGATTTCCAGGAATCCTTCGTATATATTTTGCAATTTAATTAATAATTACACCTAGAATAAGCGCGGGGCCTATGAAAGCGCGGGGCCCAATGCGACCGCATAGGTTGCAGTGGCCTAAGACCGGCCCTGCTAGAAACGGTTTTATTTCTGTCTTTCTAGTTAACATCTTTTGTTGCAGTACGCTTTTTTATAGTTCCTACCGTTAATTTAATCTTTCTTCAGTCTCAAAATAGAAAATGGAAAATTTGAATATTTATTTTATTACTCTTTTATGCATTATTCTATCGAGATGAAATTTTTATTTAAAAAATAATTCTTGAATTATTGTTAAATATTCAACACAAATAAATATTTTGTACTTTATTTTAAAAATAATTACTCAAAAATAAATTTTTGCCTTAAATATTTTACTTACCCTTTTGTGTGACTTTCCGAATTCAGCAGCCTGTAGTGAAATTAATGTGTTTATTAATTATTTAATAATGATTTTAGTAAACATCAATCTTTTTTTTTTTAAATCGCTATTTCGTAGCCAAAACAAAATAATTATATAATACGAACTCCTGAGTTCCAGAAATTCCCCCTAAAGAATGTGGCAGTAGCGGCCTTAGGGGGTGGCAAGTGGAGCAGCCGCCCCAGGCCCCACGCTTGAGGGGGGCACCACGATCGGAGATATTATTGTCACAAACTTGATCACCACACATTTTCCTAATAAAATCCGATTGGATGTCAATGTTAATATACGAAATAAAATATCTGGATTGGTTGCTTCCACCTACGTGTTTTTTTTTCCCGATTGGCTATGGCAATGGGAGTAATTATTTAAACTTTTTTTTAGTTGAACGAATTTTCTTTATGCACAACAATTATAATACAATATATATATAGCACTTAGCGCTGTCAGTAAGTAAGCCAACAATGGCTACGCAATGTTCTATGTTTTGTAACAAAAATAAGGAATGCCCACAGAGTTAAGGCGGACATACTGTCTTGATATTGTTACAGCGTTAGAGACAGATTAGCCGGTTAGCGTGATGTGGTAAGGTATATATAGTTTATCCTTACGGCTCAGGGCCCGCACATGACACTCGCCCAGGGCCCCGCGCACTGCCAAGGACGCCCCTGGAATGTGGAATCAGCACCGTGGGAAACAAATAACCCACGATCGTTTTTCAAGGCGAGAAGCCAACATGTTTATGTCATTCTTAAAGCTAGACAGCAAAGAACAATGACAAGCCAATAAAACTCATACAAAGCAGCAATAGGCCTTCCTTTTTCCCTGAATTTAATCTGCTTTTCAATGAATAATATTCTGATCACGTAATTAATTTTTTTTTGAGATAACTGTTACTAAAATTAGGTAGTATTTTTATTCTTATTGTTTTGTTATAAAAAAAATATGTTTAATTTCCGAAATTTTTGAAATTATAAAATATATAATATTTGAACCTTGGTGCCTTGGTTCGGAAGCCAAGCAATTAGCCACTCGGCTATCACAAATTCAGAAAGAAATTCTGACAAACATTTTTGAGTTTCAAATTAAAAAATTCCTGATCTGTTTGCGCAAAAGAACTATGAATTCCATTCCTCCTTTTTTTTTCCCTTAGAAACACATTTTTATTTTTATTTCAACAATCCCATTTCTAATAAAAGGAGAATATATGAAATGTAACTTAAAAATTTAAAAAATAGATTTAAACTTACTTCCTCTCCTCTCTGACCATTTTTTCCTCCCTGGTAAACATGAAATAGAACGTGAATTAAAGTTCATAACATCACTATGTACATATTTAAATTTTAACATAACTATTACAAAGCACCCCCTAAACGACCACTGTATGGCCAATTAAGGGAAGCGCTCACAATGTGGAGAAAGATAACGCTTTATGGACACCCTCAAAGCTTCTCTGAAGACCTACAAGGTTAACCCTGTCACCTGGAGGACAGAAGCCTACTATCGAACATCATTACGTCGTTCTGTGAAAATTGGCGCACAAATTGCAGAGGACAAGAGAACAGCGCTGACAGAAGAAAAGCGTTAGGGAAAAAAAACAAGACCAATGACACTAGCTCCAGCTGGAATAACCTGCCCAGTGTGCAGACGAACATTCCTGGCTCACATAGGTCTCACCAGTCACATGAGGAGGCACAAAACCCCCTGGGCGAAACCCTCAGCCCCCATTGATGACAAAAGTGGTCATCATCGAACCACGATGGACGAACCATACATCATATATCGAATTTCTTAAAATCATTATTCTAATATATTTAATGAAGATTATGATAATATCTAGAAAACTTTTATTTGGTTCATTCCAAAAATAGAACGACTGTCACAAACTCTATAGGAATTGTAAGTATGTGTTCAATTATTTAGTTAGAATAGTGTCATAATATTTGCAATATCCATCCATCCCAGTGGCGCTACAGCCCATGGAGGGCCCTAGCCTGCTTTAGCACATCTCTCCTTTCTGATCTATTCCAGTGGCTCTACAGCCCATGGAGGGCCCTAGCCTGCTTTAGCACATCTCTCCTTTCTGATCTATCCTGTACATAACGTCTCCATGCTCGGAATTTTAGCAGTTGTGGATCTGCCTCTATGTTATCAAGCCACTGTGCGTGTAGTCTGCCTTTGTGATGCCTGCCTTTTTGGGCTTGCCCTGTGAACAATATTTGCTTCTCTGTTCTCTGACATTCTTTCCAGGTGACCTGTCCAATGTCATCTGTTCGTTTTCATTTCCGTCACTATGGAGGGGTCTTCATATAGCTGGAATATTTCTTGGTTGGTGCTAATCCCCCATCCGGTTTTCTCATATTTGCATTATGTTATTTTATAACATCTATATGATTTGTCATTTTATGGTTAGAAAGGTGTATAGTGATTTGTTTGGATTCAAATGGGCATAACATGGTCTAAATAAGTACAAACATTGTAATATGACTAGAACTATCAGATGAACTTACTTGACCTTGACCTTGTGGTCCTCCCCTTTTACCTCCCTGTTGAAGAAATCATTGAACTTTTTACCCAAGAGTCTAGTTCTATAGAAGTAGAACCTTCTAGAATATATTGTATAACAAAGGAAAACGAAAAAAAATGCTTTTCTTAAAAGAAAAAAAAATTATCGAAGGGAAAGAACTCCGCACTTACTAGTATAAATCTCAATAATGTAGACGTTTTTTCCCTTATTTGATTTCAAACAAAGTAATTAATTACATATACTCAACTGACTAATTGGTTAATTATTCTTTTAAATGATTCACGTTTTGTTAGGTAACAAAAACAACTTGTTTCAAGTTTCAGCTTGATTCAAGAATGGCTGTGGGGTAAGTAACGTGTACAATTATCTAAGGGGAGGAAATCCTAAATATAAAGCCACATCTGTGAATAATGAAGGATTAATTTTCCTTCTTTGTATCTAACAAAATAATACCCAGTATCATTGGCTTTCTTCAGTCGTAGAACGACTCTGTTTCATCTCGCACCCTTCCTCATGTGGCTGTGGAGCCCTATTTTGGAGAAACACTCCCGTCCACAAATATCGCAGATTATGATGGTTTACGCTTTAGTGGTAGAGGAGCTGGCCATTTTTCGCATTGTCAGTTTTTCTTCCAGAGCTAAGTCCCATGTTCTTTCGCTGTCCATAGCTTTCTTAGTCATTGTCGCTCTCCAACTGGTGCGGTCTAGAGCTATGTCTTCCCAGTAATTAACTGACTAAGTGTTTGTTTTTTTTAGTCGTGTATTTTATACGCCCACAAATAATTGTGCAATGTTTCAACTTAATCCGTGAAGGAGAAATAACGTTAACAGGTTTTTTTTTTACCAGACAGACAGACAGACAGACTGCGTAAGTTGATATAAGCTGTGTAATCTTGTAGATCTACTTACTTTGCCTTGTCCTTTGCCTCCTCTCTGTAAAATTATATTGAAGAATAAATTTTTTTATGTCCATTTGACAAAGTGGTTGTAGGCCTACAATTTAGTTCTTTAAAAAGAAAATAGTAATAGAACTTTCTAGCGATGCCTACCTTGCCTGGTCCTTTGCCTTCCGAGATTCCTTCCTGTAAAATTCATTCAATAAGGAATTTAATTTTATATTAGAAAGTTTCATCTACGGTGGAGTTACGGTAGTGGATATTTTGTTGCGTTTTTATTAGGTGTACAGATTTATAGAAGCTTTGATATTCTATGCTTCATTTAATGTATATGGCCTTAGCTGAAAACTGGTTGCTTTGTGCCTCAGAACGAGATAGCTGGCGGTCACTCACAAAGGCCGCGGGATACATAGTTGAGATCAAAAGAAAATCCGCTGCCGAGGACAGACGCAGACGGCGAAAAGAAAAATCTTAACCGACTACCGGCGGACAATGGTTATGCATGTTCCGGTTGTTGCAAAATATATAGGTCACAGATGGGGCTGCGTAGCCTCGGGAAATACTGCATTCTTCATTAATATTCGGACTCAAAAGACAAGCCTCATTATTATAGGACATGAATGATTATAATCCCTTGAAATTGTTTTTAGCACTGTATGATCAACTGTTCTATGCCTTCGGTTAGTATTTTAATTTGTATTTGATTCATTTTTTTTTTATTTTAGTTTCCTTGACATTGTTGACATTGTTTATTATATAGTGGAAAATCCCCAATTGGGCATGCGCACACTAAAGAGTTATTAGAGTTGTCAGCTCTTTGTTTAGTCTAATTTTACCATCTCATTTACGGTTGTAATAGCAACAATAGACAAAGAAGAGAAAGCGAGATGAAGAATGTGTTGGCGCTTTATGGACTCTAGTAGAAAAAGCGCATGGCGTTGAAACGAAGAAGATTAAGAGAGATGTTAAAATAAAATAAAAAAACGATAACATGGATGCCATATTGAAAGATTTTTTTATTTCAACCAGATAATAAATAGAACAAGTAAAATATTTTTAGATATTTTTAAAAAAAAAAGCTTATAAAAGAAGAAGAACTGAACATTTACAGCTAAATATCTCATTCTTGTAAGATTTATTTCCACTTTTCTATGTCAAAAAAAAATTAATTGATCCCTCACTAATTCATTTAATGGTTAAATTTTTTGCATTGATTTACGTTTTGTTTGGGACAATGAATAATTTTGCAAAGTTTCAACTTGATCTAAAAATGGGAAGTGAAAGAAATTGCGTGTAAAAAATATTTGAACGAGACAGACAGACAGACAGACAGACAGACATATGACTAAAGCTATCAAATGTACTTACTTGCCCTTGACCTTGTGGTCCCCTTTTACCTCCCTGTTGAAGAAATCATTGAGCTTTTAGTGTTATACACAAGAGTCTCATTGGGGTTAGAGCTTTGAATGAGATGTTTATGGTCCTTACGATGTCGCCCACACAGCAGTTCCTCCTCTCCGCGCAGCTGATGTGGCCAAAGGAACGGAATATCTGATACAGTTTGGGATCAGCAGCGCCGAAGGCTCTGCCAGGCTGTAGCACTGTGTGCCACAATCTGCCTAAAGGTCACCAGCTCCTGATTTTTCCTCAGGGTTGTCTCCCGAAGCCTTTCCCGCGTTTGGGTATAGCCGCAAGGCAGCGGAGGTTTGGATTCAGAGTTTATCTTCTCCTAGATGGGTAGCCAACCAAGGCTAACGAGCCCCTTCTGCCCGAAGCTTACTGGTTCAGGTGCCAGTTACTCGCCTTTGCCCCTTCTCCTGTCTGTGATAACGGTTCCGCCAGGCTCAATATCTGAACCACACGTGAAGGCCAGGAGTTGGACTTGTTGTCAGAGGCTATTTGAGACGCATGCCGTTGGAAGCATTTTATAGGTTATGATAGGTTTAAGCTCATTACCACTTTCGGCGTTAACAACATTGCGGAACCCGTTAACAACCTTGAGTCTAGTCCTATAGAAGTAGAGCTTTCTAGAATATGTTGTATGAGAAGAAAAAAAAAGAAAATCCTTTGTTCTATATGTGAATGAGGAGGCGCGCAGGCTGAGCGCTACAGAGCTTGGCTACCGAACCAGGGTCCAGGGTTCGAATCCTGGTGACGACTAGGATTTTTAGTTCCAGGACCTTCGGGCGCCTACCCAGCTCTAATGGGTACCTGACGTTAGTTGGGGAAAGTAAACGCAGTTTTTGTGCTTGCCACATGACACTTTCGTTGACCGTAGGCCACAGAATCAGATGACCTTTACATAAAGGTCTAAAAGGGAACTTTACTTTTTTTTTTTACTATATGTAAATGAGCTAGGAAAGTCGACAGTGCTGAGGAATGTATCAAAATTTGTATCTTATTATTGAATACTTTGTTTATCGCGGCCAAGGTATTATGTAATCAATATTATGTTTTTATTATGGCAATATCGTTTTATGAATGAGCTTAAATTGCTTGTATATTATTGAATAGTATTAGATACACATTTTAGTTTTGTTTTCCATTATGTTTCAAATGAGTGAGAACAAAAACTGGTTGCTAAGTGATTCAATCATTAATCAATTAACCTTTTTTATTTTAATATAACTTGAACCTGATTCAGGCAACCCATTCCATGCTCTAACAGCATTTGGGAAGAATGAACACTTGTATAAATTTCTCTTCGTGTATGGGATAGCTGAGGGCGCTGTGTCTGAGCGGTAAGGCGCTTGGCTTGCGTAATGGAGGTCCCGGGTTCGAATCCTGGTGAAGACTGCGATTTTTATTTCGGGATATTCGGGCATCCTTGAGTCCACCCAGCTCTAATGGGTGCCTGACATTAGTTGGGAGAAAGTAAAAACGGTCGGTCGTTGTGCTGGCCACATGAAACACAGGAACCAGGAAAAAGAAGAAGAGGCAGACAGAGAAAGCGATGGGAGAACAACAAAAAAGAATGGACGGGCCTGCCACTGAAAGAGGTTCTAAACAGGGCAAAGGACAGAGAGGAATGGAAAAAGATGGTCTACAGGTCCCCAACGGTCCACAGACTAAGGGATAGGTACAGATACAGGCTACTCTAATCAAATGTGAATATTCTTTTGTTATAAATCTAAAGATGCACTGTAAATCTTGTGATATTTCGTTGACAGCAATAATGTTTCAATCTAGCATCCTTAACATTGCAAATGTTTTTTATTTCATAATCTCTTGGATTCTTTTAATTTTTCTATAATTTTTTTTTCTTTAGGTGCCATTACATTTTCTCCACAATGTACAGAAGACATTCACTTTAACTGTCTGCCATGGATACGGATGACTACAACATCATCGACTGCCATACATCAGAACTTAAAACGGAACATATTTATATAAAGAGAACAAAAAATATGTTTCCTACATACCTGTCCAGCAAACAACTCATCATTGTCATTCTGTAGATATATTTACACAAAATATGAATAAATAATTGAAGAAATATATTAGAATAAAAATAAGAGAGGAAAAGAAAAGATGGCCGACTGATAAATGTGTGGGATAGCAAATAGGGAGAAAAAAACAGAAAGTAGTAGAGAGTTTGTCTGTCTTTACAACAAGATCTAAGTTTAAAGACCTAGTTTCTTTCAGGAATAATCTCATTGCCCTAAATCAAGGTGCAAACTACTCGTGTAAAATGAAGGCGTTGTAAAGAAGGCAATGTAGAGCTTCTGTTTTTATGGGCAACTACTGAAGTAGTTGTCAATAGTTAGTTCCACAACAAATCTCTCTCCTTCTTCAACCAAACAACGGTACCCTTCAGAGTTTTGTTAACAGAGTGGCGTCTTCTTCTTCTTCTTCTAGCCAGCTTTATTGCTGCTGAACTGTGAGCTCTTTTGCAGACTGTGCCAAGGAAAAAAGTGTGATGTTTTCTTCAGTTGTTCAGCACTGCCATACATGGTGTTGGTTATGTTGGGCTGTAGTGGAAGTAGTGTCAGCCTAAGGTGGATTAGGGAGGGGCATTCAAGGAGGATATGGTTTACAGTTTCATAAGGGTGGGCGCAGTATCTGCCAAGGGGGAGTTGTGTGGAGTTTATTTTGTTCCTATGGTAATTTAATAAGGCGTGTGTCCTGTTCTTAGTTGAAAGATTGTAGATTGTTCCTTGCGGGGGAGGAAGTTAATACTGTCCAGTTTATTAGGCCTAGTCATTTCTTTGTACATGGCTCTGCCTGTGTTTTCTGATGCCCACAGAGTGGCGTCAAAAATACAGAACACAATTCCTAGTCTATACTAGGCTTCGAGCTCGAGATCTTCATTTTGAAAGTCAGACGCTCAAACACTCAACCACCACGTCACATACCCTATTCACGTCAACTTTAAAACTAAAACTTTGTTTGCTGCAAATCATTGTAAGTTCTATATTCAAAAATTCTTACGGCTGTGTTTAAAACTGTTCAGAATGTGTTGCCATATTAGTTGAACTTAAGTTAGATAAACGAATAGTTACAAAGTTAGGTTGATTTCCGAATCCAAGCTAAGAAAAAGAATAAGGAGTAAAAATAAAGTATTTTAAAATAAGAGAGAATATGCACTCAGAATAAAGAATCTACTGCACACCCTATTAAATAAAACTGTGTTATAGTTAACTCTTTCTCTCCATAATTATTTACCATATTCTGATGGAATCAACGTTGGTATCGTTAGTCAGGAGAGAAAGAGTTAATCTAGATCTTTGTAGAGTTAGGATACTTACAGAATCATCATTATTATCATCCTGGTTGTTTCCTCTCTCCCGGCCCTGTGAACAAATAAGATAAGCCCTAAGCATAGCACATGCAAATTTGTTCTAATTCGGTAGATGCATAACATACTTTATAATATATTTTTTTTTAAACTTTAAGTTTCAAAGAGGAACGCTATTAATAGAGTATCATAGATGGTCATACCCTGGAGAGTAACAGAGCTCAGTTTGATAAATGATCAAGTGAAAGGATTCTATTGTTATTTCAACATGTTTCATTACGTAATAGTGAACTAGTGTAGTCGGGAAAAAGGGTACTGCATCTATTTATATCAGATATTTTAATTCATTTTTATTAAAGATATGTCGTTTCATTATATGTATTGTATTGAAATATTAACTAAAAATATGGTATTTAAGTTACAACAGATAAGTCTTTACATCGTGGAAGTTGCCAC